>JAZHYW010059460.1:0-73836 GCA_037355805.1 Ixodes ricinus | reverse complement strand
ACCCGGCGGGATAACGCCCGGGCCAAGAAGGTGGGCGGTTGCATTGCATGGTACAGCGGACAGGGCGTGTGTCCATATGATAGTGATGAGTCTATCCGGCGGGTGTTGGGAGATGATCCGTTCTACCTACTATGGTGGATTCTTCCTCTCGAGAAATTACGGCACGCGTGTGCGGCAAGTCGTCAATGATGACCTCGGCTGTAGTTTGCGCGATGGCAAGAGCGACGGCCGCCTCTTCCGCTATGTGAGGTTTCGTATCTTGGTAATGTGATGCTGCTGACGCTGATAATTTTGTTGGAAGACGACGGCCGTCATGGCTCTTATGCCGGGATAAGGAGGTCGTGTCCGTGTATGCGGTAATTGGTTCGGTGGCCATAGCGTTTTGTATATGGCTTGGCCCCTCGCGCCTCCCTTCCGTTTCAGCATGATGCACGGGGGTGCATGCTGTGGGGGAGCGGTGAGATGGAGAGGCTCTCCGGACCCTCATAAGAGGGCCTCGTGGTTTCAGAAAGAGAATGCTGTAGAGGTGTTGGCAGTCGCAGTCGATGATGAGAAGTTTCCCACTGCGCCCGTTGCTCCCAGCCTCATTGCTTGGCTGGAAAGATGGGCTTCTATGAGCTCGTCAGCTGTATTGTGTAAAGCCGAGTTTTAACGGTTTGTCCGGTGGCCGTGCACGGCAGGAAGTCCGAGGAGCCTGTTTGTAAGCTTTCCTGATTGCTACATCCGCATTCGAGAGTTCTGTTTTGGTTCGGAGTACGTAAGGAATGGCATATGTAATGCGGGAGATAATGAGTGCCCGGACTAGGCAAGAAGCGAGGTCGGCCTCGCGCATACCCCTCGTTTTGGTGGTTATACGCTCGGATAGCGTGGGTGACTTGGCCTCGTGGTGCCTTTGAGCTGTTTATCGGGACGGTGTTCGCGCGGTTGGTCTGAAAGGTCATACCGAGGATCTTGGTATGCGGAGCATGGAACGATGGTGTGGCCCTCCATGGAAATGATGACAGTTGGTGCGTCCAGAGAACTTTCTTTTCTTGAAGAAACGAGTAGTAGTTTTGATTTCTGCGGAGCACACGGGATGCCGCATGACTTGGCATAATCACTGACCACTATCGGCTGAAGTTTGCGAGTCGCGCCTTGATTTCCCAAAGGATCCCGTGCCGGATCAGATCGTAATGTCGTCGGCATATGTGCCATGATGAACGCCGGGAGCGGGAGTCCAAGCAGGGATGGGAGACCGATGAGTACAATGGCGAGTATCAAAGGTGAGAGTACGGCTCCTTTGGGAGGTACCTCGGCTGCCAAGCAGTGACTGGATTTGTAGGCGAAGGTCTCCCACCTTCCAGTACCGCTCTGCGCCTGGAGTAGGAGTGTCCTTAATCGTACTAGTAGGTTGCTACGGCACGCAGCCGACAGTATTAAGTTGTGAAAGGAGGGCAGTGTGTTTAACATTGTCGAATGCCCCTTGAGGTCTAGGCAAGAATGGCTGTGGGTGAGTTACGTAGCAGGCAGGAGTACCTCTTCCTTAAGCTGGAGACAACGTCCTGCGTCGACAAGTGCGAGCGGATGCCAAACATTGAAATCGCTACGAGCTCACCTTGATCTTCGAAGTATGTTTGTAGCCTGTATAAGACGATATGTTCCAACAGTTTCCCTCGCACACGACGTAAGGGAAACGGGTCGAAGGTTGTTAGTACTGGGCGGTTTGTTCGGCTTAGGTATCAGTTTAACTTCCGCAGTTTTCCAATCCTCAGGGAGGACTTCGTCTCGCCAGATGTTATTTAGATGAGCAGAGACAGTTCTAGAGAGGGAAGGGTTGTCCATGTTGGCCGAGGCCTTGTTAGTAACTTTGTCCGATCCGGGCGCTGTGTTGCAGCGAATCTCGGCAAGAACATCCTTAACTATCATACAGATGGATGTCCTCGTCTAGGAGCGGATTCGGGCTTCCGAGTATGGGGGAAGGCGTTCCGTAGTATGTGTAGGGAGATAACGGGTCTTGAGAGTCGCGGGGAGATGGCGTGTGTTTCCTGGGTGTTGATTGATGGCTTTGTTCATAACGTGTAGGGATGCCGTCTTGCTGTTGGCCGGGTCAATAAGATAGCGGAGCAGCTTCCAGGTTTTGTAGGTACAAAGGGTGTCGCACATTCCGTTACTGGGGGCGAGCCAAGGTTTTCCTTGTACGATGCGAAAGCGTACTGCGCCGCGCCTTCTGTGAACCGCGCAATACGTTGTCTTTGAGCTTGCGGTTGAGCTTCTGTTTCCGCCAGCGTTTAATTAGACTGCGGTGAGCCTCCCATAGGTGGACAAGCCTCGTGTCTAAACATGGGGTGGTGCGGACGTTTCGATATCTTCAGTGTGGGTTTCGGACATTTTGGACTAGTCGAGATACCCGCTCTTGCAGAAGTAAGCGTAAAATGATCTGTCGTTTTCAGTCTCTTTTCGGGTTCATCTCGGAGTTTGGTCCAATCGGTGAGGCGTGCCTTGCCGAGCTTGACTTGATACTCTGCGCCCTATATAGTTGCGGATAGGATGGCGTGGTCGCTTCCCAAATATTCTCCGAGGTGCTCCCAGTCCTCGTGAGGGATGTGGCTAGGGATAGTTAAGTCTGGCGAGGTGTCGATCGGTGACGGTATTGTCCATGCGGGTGCAGGAAGCGGGGTTAGTCAGGAGGGTAAGGTCATTGCTTGCGAATAGCGCATGCAAGGCATTACCGTGTTTATTAGAGTGCGCATAGCCCCAGAGCGTGTGGGCCGCGTTGAAATCTCTCATTATGAGGAGAGGCTGAGTTCCCGCTTTGTGGATGGCCTGCATTAGTACGTGTTGGATACTGGGGTCTTTACTTTGGGTCTGCAATATATATTTAAGAGGAAGAGACTGTGGCCCTGTTTCTTGACACGCGGGATGAGCTCGAGCAGGATTTCCATCTGTTCTGTTTGTTGAAGAGCATGTTGAATATCAGTGATTCGTTTAAGCTAACCAGAGTATGAAGGTATTTTCGGGTGTCTTATCTCGTACGTCACGTAGCCGGGAAGGCGAGTGTGAGAAATGATCTCCTGGAGTGATATGACATTCCGGAGTAGAGGTAGATGCTGCGATGAATTCCACCGGTTTCGAAGTGAGGCGTTTTAACTTTTTGCGTTTCTCGGGTGCGGGATGGTAATTGTGTCGGTTGTCTGATTTCATTATGAAGGGCGCATAATTCTTCTCTCAGTGCGGTAAGTTCAGCTTTAAGTATTGTGTTCTCCTCTTGTAGACGTACATTCTGCGTCTGGAACTTCTTTAAGCAGATCATTGGGTAGGAGAGGCGAACAAGCTTTACGAGAGAGCGTCTGCGCCCAGCTCACCTGCGTAGATGGCTGAGTTAATATTCGGTTCTGGGTGCTCGGCGTCCTTCCCCGGGTCTTGGAGCGGGACCAGGACCTCAAACTGCGGCGTCTCCTGTGCTGGCGGCCGGGGGTAGCTCCGAGATCGGGACCAGGACTGGACGGTGGAGAGATCTTCATGAGGGGTCCCCTCGATGGCGAGAGGGTGTTCTAGACCTCCTCTTGACGATTGGAGTCTCTTCTTTCACCGGTTGACGGGCGGCAGAAAGCGCTCAGGTTAGGCCTTGCTCGCTGTGCGGTGTTCACCACTGCATGGATAGCATTTCGGTTCGCACTCGTGTCGCTCCGCGGTAAGTAGGGCTTCACAGTTTTTGCACGTCGGCACATCTGACGGGTGAGGGCAGACATCCGCGGGGAAGCCAGTTTGATGGCAGACGTAGCAGTAGGCGACAATGCGCCTGTAGAAAAAGAACCTCGTTTCTACTCCATCTACGTACATAAGTAAATGTACTTTGTTTTCTATGAAAGTGATGAGGATGGTGTCTAAGTCCCCAAGTCAGCGGCACGTGAGTGGTTATCATATAGAGGGGCTGAGATGGCCTCCAAAAGTTCTTCGTTGGTGGCTTGCTTTCCTCTCAAGTGTATCACCCCCTCCACACAAGTTGTCAGGGGAGATACCATACGAGGCAATTGCGTTGATAGTTTCACCAATAAATAGCTATTGGATCTTACTCAGCGCCGAGGCTCTAGTTTGGTAGGGTGTGCTTTGCTACTAGTATGTTCTGTTGTTCATTGACGCGTATTTTGATGTCTGTCTCTTGAGGACGTAGCTTAGCTTCTCGCATAGCGCTGTTTAAAAGAACCATCGGGCTCACCTTGATAAGCACGAGACCACTGCGAGGTCGGATCACCAATTTGAAGTCGTCAGCATAGGTAGGGGTGGAGCTTTGCGCTTTGAGCACCAGGCGGCTGGGTCGAAGAGCCGGCTTAGGAGGCGATAGGTTGAGAGACGGCGTGGAAAGGGCTCGCTCGCGTCTTGTGGCGAACAGCCCGGCTGGTGTCTGGTGCCATGTCGTGTTCTTCGTCGTCAGTGGTACTTGGAGGGTCTTGCCAACATGCGCATGTAATTTTCCTCTCTTCAGCGTTGGCGGTGTGTGGCTGGTGGTTTCGATCAACGCTTGCAGCAGGACGCTGCGAACTCCATCACGAGCGATGTGGCCGCCGTAGTCGTGGCCCTTGCCTATGGCTTAGGGCTAGCGGGGCACCCCCACTTCAACACTGGAAGTGACTGGAAAACCGAAAATTGTGCGCTTAGCGGCCGCGAAACAGGCCGTTTGCTGTCTTACCCAAGCATCAAGGAGAATGCAGGGATTGGTGTTCCACGCGCCACACGCGCACGCCTTTCCTGTATAAATGATTCGAAGTAAATAACCAAAAGAAAGCATTGCCGAACAACGCGCGTGCAAGATGCCATTTGTTTTAGGTTTTTGCTTTGGAAAAGTTGCTACTGCTGAGGCCAGCACGTGCGGCGCGTGGAACACCAATCCCTGCATTCTCCTTGATGCTTGGGTAAGACAGCAATAGGTCTATTTAGGGTGCCTCAATGTCCTTCTGTTTAGGGTGATGCCACCCTGTAGTACCCGATGCCGACAGCACGCGCCCACCGGCAAAATACTAAGAAATCGACGAAAACAAAATGGCGCCATAGCACAGTCAGCGCCACAAACGCGCAGGGACACGCTCTTTCACGCGCCTCTGAACAAAAATAAAAATAAACGTGGATAAAATGGCGAGATGCCACCACCCTAAGCAAAGCGCGCATGAAGGCACCCAGGTCTATTGGTATCCGCGTGCTCCTGGTGGCTTTGGGCACGCGATGTAAGCGTTGCTCACTGTCTCAATGTAAAAAGTTCCGCAGATATTAGAGAGTTTTAGTAGATCGTGTTTCTCGGGTCACGCCATTTGCAGCGGAGCCCGCGCTGCCACTCTGATGCATGCTCTGGAAGCGCGCGACCGTAGCGGTAGAGGGCCTTTGAAAACGATCTACCAAAACTCCCTATTGACCCTAGTTTGCAGAAACAATGTAGCTTCTATTCGACGACTTCAACTCCTGTTCTTCTTTTTCTCGTCAAGCAAGGTCACACAGTAAGCTTCGGCCAGTGTGAGCAACAAACGACCGGAATAACTAGTTATTCCCAAATGCCTTCCCAAGGTCACAGTACGTTTCGTGCGTATTCCTGGCCTTGTTAGGAAAATACGCTTTTTGTAGTCGGAGAAGATGGGTATAGAGCAAGCAGGTGCCGCTCGTGGTATACCTCGCTACCTTTCCTCGGGGACTTAAAGCAGGAATAAGCCTACGAACAGATATCGCCACCCGTTTGTTAGGAAAGTACACATTTGTATAGCAAATATACAGCCCCTATTGTGTGACAACGCGCAATAACTTGGGCTTTTCGGGTGTTTGGGAACAATGAACAATACTCGTTGAGAAGAATGACCGGGAATACGTCAACCAGTGCTCTTGGGAAAACATGATTAAATTGCGTCCGAGACGGGAGGGAAACGTTTCAAGTGACCACTCCTTGTAAGACCCAGTTCCTGGTTGTCCGACTTAACATACTGACACGAACTGTAACTTCTAAATCAGGAAGACGGAAACATATCGCCTTTCGCTAAGGACCTTCTCTGTTGTGAACAGAGAAACCGGTGAGTCGACTGTTTTTGTGTCACATCTGAAGAAGGCACTATTCATAATGTTTAACATTTATGTCATGTGTGCCAGCAAGACGACTGTAGTATGGTTCACTCTGAAGCGCATAAAGCTGCTACGGTGTAAACAGGACTACGTGAATTTTGGTACATATACTGTAAATAAAATGAGCACAAATTATTGCCTAAAGGTACTGAAAGGATATGTCAAAGTAATTGTAATGTAATGTCATTGCTTTTATCCTGCGGTAATTTGTAACGCAATTTAATTACATTTTGCAGTTTTCAGAAAAGTAATTAGTAATGTAATTTAATTATTTTTTGAAAGTAATTTTTCCATCTCTGTGATGTCTGGATATTTAGTCAGCATATAGTTGATCAGCTATTTCAAAGTTGCGACGAATCCCTTTCTGTAGATAAGCAATTTAGCCAATGCAATACAACCGCTAGCCTGGGGTCTTTCACGTGCCACCACGCAGTAGTGGTACACGCCCGCACGCCGGTACGAAGCTCATCTAGATATAAACGGGCAGGGGTGGGGACTCGAACCCAGGATCCCTGGGATCCTATGTAGCTCACATGCACAGTCCGTATTAGTGTACCTTTCACGAACGTTTCAAGATAAATATGTTTGCATTAAACTCAAACACCCTGTAATTGGCAGTGTTACCGCGGCTTGAGGTTTAGAGTTGGAACTTGGAAGACACGTGCGAGGAACCACTCGAAGATTCTGCAAAAATTCTACCACGAAAACAAAATCGTTTCCCGGATTCAAAAAAAAGAAAAAAGAAGCGAAGGTTTTTACTGCCCTTAAATGCCAAAAATGCTAATTTTTAAGGCATAATCTTAGTTTTTGTAAAAAAAAAAAGACTGGAAATTTTTTTTAGGTTTTGATTTTTGTGCGATTTTCGATTTGCTTTTATTTTTCCCAACACGTGTTTCTGCCTTTGTCACAAAAAAAAAAAAGAAAAAGAAAGCCGTCGTTAATAACAATTCTGACGCCGCTATTGGGCTTGTCATTAGTTGTGCCCGAATAGTCGTACGACTCATCGTGGCGCACGTGTGCATGCCGTGTACAATGCATCGCCCCTGCTCCGTCAAAGGTACAGACGGAAAAAAACGATTCCAGCTGTGACAACCGTCGTTTGCTCTTTCCACGTAAAAATAGAGCGCTATATGTTGGCGCTTGAACCAGATGAACTCTAAATAAGGTTTCGTGTTTTTCGGATGAATTCGAAAACTCCGAAGAACACCCGGCGGTAAAAGTTTGGTCAATTCAAATTTATCCGATAAACTCCAATGTTTTATGTGCCAATAACACCCCCCCTCCCCCCCTCCCCCCCCGGCAAAAAAAAAACAAAAAAGTAAAATACTTTTTTTTTTTTGTACAATTTGAGCAGCTCAAGGTCGATGGTCCTGGGAAAATGGCACCATATTTATCTTTCAAATCTCGGACCGTTGTCAAAAGGGGTCTTACCGCTTGTCTTGTAAAAGGTTGATTCAGGGCAACCGGTAATTGTACATTCGGATCACGACAAAGCCGCTCTTTTGGTTTCTAGTCTGAGCCATGCGATTTGTGATTTAAAGAAGGGAGAGGGTATGTTTTGTCGCAGTGAAAGCTACGCACCATAGAGATTGCATAAAATGGGGAAGAGGGGCGGTTGAACCTTCTCTATTACATCCTTAGCCAGTCCACCTCACGCGGCCGCGGGCTAGATTGATGGAATAGGATGGGATGACTTCGAGCTTCCTAGGGACTACACCTCCGGGAGTTTATTGATTTTAAGGTATCGGCGTTTACCGAAGCGACACTTCTGTGCGACTTTTGTTGTGGGCCAAAGTAATATTGCCAATGACAATGGCACCAATGCCAAATTCAAGTGAAGAAATTTTAATTGATACAAGCGCGTTTTATATTTTATCTGGCATACGTTTACATCCGGTTATTACTTATATATTTATTTTAATAGGAAACACTGCGAAATTAAACGCTGATTTTCGGAGAATCGGGGACCAAACAAATATAACCTCCGATAAACTCTGAATTTTCGGCAAAAAATAAAGTCCGAAAAACACCCTCCGAATTAGACTGAGAAATAAACTCCGAAACGCGGAACCCTATTCATAAACAAGCCTAATTCCTGTCGAGTTCACACGTCGATGATATTGACGATGTAGGATGCAACGTATATTTGCTACGATGCGTGCATAAAGTATATGTAGCTCGAAATAATGAAGCGATGTTGAATGCAACCTAGGAAACGGTTTGTTTAGGAGAAAGTTTCATAGGCTCATGATTGTATCCTGCAAACGAAACGGCGACGGTACTGGGAAGGAGATCTAACCGTCGTGCCCCTAGGGGCTAAATGGAGAACTACTACGGATGGGGACAACAACAACAAAGATGATCTGTTGGTGTTTTGAGGCAGCCTTCGGCACACGCAGCCGCATGTTGCGTCCGCCGAACGCGGGCGCAGCACGCATGGTTTTTACTAGGGCTGGGCGTCGATTAAATATTTTTAACCCAATTAATCGCCACCCTTTAATCGAGTAAATAATCGACTCATCGGTTACGTTGTTTTTTTTATAAATATTATATTAAAAATAATGCAACAACGCCTCTTGCCTTTGAAGACTTATTTTACTCTCTGTTACACGGCGCAAAGGACATTTAGAATTGAGGATGCTATAGTTTAACGATTCAAAGACTTACATATTTTGCTGCAGCTCCGAAGACAAAGAAGTTTGTCCACATTCTCCGACAGGAATACAAAAGTCAGGACTTGGGCGATGCTTTCTTCTTTTTCAAAGTAAGGGGCCTTGATGAGAAGGCGTTGATTGTTTGCGTTTTGGCGGATGGTCCTTGGTGCAGCGGCGAACATGGGTACTTCGCTCGTAGGTGATACTGAAGCGGACTTACGCTTCCACTGCACGAAAACGGCTTTTGCAGATGATGCGGTGGACTTCCCTTCGAGTTAAAAGCTTCACCGCTGGAGTTTATTTGAAACCCAAACTTTCAAGCGAGATTGCCTTTCATACTCGTGAACAAGTCCATTTTACGGGCTGAATACTGGAACAAGTAACCATGGCGTTGTTAGCTTCCCAGTTTGTTTGTCTTGCCTGGGCAGGATGTGTAATAGATCCTCAACACGTGAAGTGTCGCGGTCGCGCGGGATCAATTGCGGGCCCGGCTTGTTCTTCTGGTCTCGGCAGAACTGATGTATACCCTCGAACACGTGACGCTTCGCGAGCGCGAGAATTGAACCTTGCTCATAGCACCTGGCTGGGAACGAAAAACCGCTCCGGACAAAACGACCGGATACACGCTACGCAGCGTGTTCTTAGGGGGGGGGGGGGGGGGGGCATGAGTCACCCCTAGTTCGGGTGGGTCGTCCATGATAGAGCCATGCGTGCGTCCACTTTACTTCTTTGAGTACCGATTAAAAAACCGACTAACCGGTTAAAAAATTTGATAGCGATTAAAGCCTTAATCGATTAATCGGAAGGTTAATCGATCAATCGCCCAGCCCTAGTTTTTACACTCCCTTTTTCTTGACTGAGCGCGGGGAAGGCATTGGGCACGAGTCAGGACCAATCTTTCGCCCTGCACTCAGTCGAGAAAAAGAGTAAAAGAAACCAGTGCACGTGCCTTGTGTTGGTAAGCGCAGAAGTCTGGAGAAAATAAGCCCCTATTGGGGAGGAGATCGAACAGTGACGCCTCGAGCAGTAAGCTTCAACTGTGGAGACAACAAACCGATTTTTTGTTTGTTTATTTTCAGTGGCGTATCAACTTGTTTTTGAGTGAAGGGCAAACCAGACCTCCCCCCCCCCCTTCCCGGGCCGGGAGAAGGTGCCCTTACCCTTGGGCACCGCCGGACAGCGCTTGCCCTGCCCAGTGGCGGCTGTTTAAGGGGGGGGGGGTCGCAAACACATGCCTTGCGCTCCCCCCGCACACACACTTTGAGAACTGGGGGGGGGGGGGACGAGCGCCACCCCTTGCCTCCCCCGCCCCCCCCCCCCCGGTTGGTACGCCCATGTCTGTTTTTTATCAGAGAAATTGAAGATGACGTTTCAAAGGGCGGTCCTCGTGCGACCAAAGAAACTGGTAAGAGCGAAGTGCTCGTGCCCAGACCGTGCTAGGCGAGGTTACATTTTTCTGTTACGCTGTGTCGCGTTTGCTGCCGTTGATGAACGCAAGACTTTCAGCTTGGGGCCCAGACCAAGAAGTGCCCCGTTTATTGCCCCACCCACATATATACACACATATCAGGTCACGTGACGATAACCGTGCGCAGTTCCCCTACGGCTAGTCATCTCGAAGCAGACAGTAGAGCGCAATAACTGATAGCCACGCGCGTCTTGGGCTATACCGCAGGAGTGATAACACTAGTGCTGTGTTAGTAAACACCGAGCTGTGGGGACAACAAGCTCGATAAAGCGCCCCCTATAGTCTGGTATCCTGCCCAGGTGTTTTCTGTGGCCGCCCTGGCATCGGTTTTATCTGCGAGAATCTTCTTTCTCCGGATCGTGAATATGCTGTTTGTATAGACGCTTTCAGCACGCGCCAGTTTGAGCCGCCATAGCCGACCTTCTCTTGAGCTTACCGAGATGCCGAGCCAGTGAAACAGGCGTTGACAAGCCGTACAAAGGCGTATGCTAGGGTGAAGGGCACAGTAACATCCAAAGTGGCAATAGCCTGTCCTGCCGTGGTAATGATGAAATGGAGTGATCGTAATAAGAGGTAACAAGAAGCTGAAGGTCGGTTATGGCCGCGCCCATGTCCCACTGCGCTGAAAGCGTCTCTACACGAACTGCGTTGCTGCAGCATTTTGGAGCGCAGCTCTTAGGTAGCCCGGTTCCGACGTAGTAACAGTGTCGCCGTCGAGCGTCCCCGGTCGCGGCGGGCCTCGCGCGTGCCGGCGCTAACGATTTAGCGGGAAACTGAATTGGGTGTTGAGGTCACGTGACGTGAATTTTCCCGCTACATCTAGCGGAGAAACTGAATTTCTCCGTGGCGGACGTGACACGAAGTCATGTGACGCCATTGTCCCCGCTAAATTAGCGGGGAAACTGAATTCGTGTTGAGGTCACGTGGCGTCTATTTTCCAGCTAAATTTATCGGGTAAACTGTGGGAGGAGGGGAGGGTATGGAGGAGGAGGAGGGAGGATGCGAAGGAGGAAAATGGGAGGTACGGAAGAAGAGGAGCGGAGGGTGCGGAAGAGGAGGAGGGGAGTACACGGAGGTGGAGGGTGCAGAACCACTATGTGAGGAGAGTGATCTGTATGTGTACATTTATATATTTCTTTCTCAAATTGTTTAGAACAGTATATCGCAAAATCAAAATACCTCAAAAGCTGCGCTCTAATTTCGCATTACAGAGATTTGTAAACGTCTTTCATTTTCTTTTCTTCTTTTTAGAAATTTAAAAAGTAGTTTTCGCTACGTCACTTGCAGCCCTGGCTTTACATTTTCTGCTGACAAGAGTGCGGCGGAGCATTCTCTGATCCATTGTTGTATATCAAAAGTACACCAATCTTTAAGGTCTGAAAATATGTTTCAATGCTTAGTTTTTGATGGCAATTTCGACTTTCACTAGCAAATAAAGGCACTAAGACTGAGGGATGAGATCATGCGACGTCACAGACCTTATCCACCAATCGAATTCCCCGCTAAATTTAGCGAAGAAAATAAATTGGCGTGTAGGTCTATGACGCTCCATAATGCGACACTGCGTATTGAGTTTCCCCGCTAAGTTTAGTGGTAAACCTGACGTCACATGACCTCAACACCGATTCAGTGTCCCCGCTAAATTTAGCGGAGAATTGAATTGGTGTTGAGGTCACGTGACGTCAATTTTCCCGCTAAGTCTAGTTGAAAAACTGAATTTGTTCATGGGTGACTGTGACATGACAGAAGTCATGTGACGTCATTTTCCCCGCTAAATTTAGCAGGGAAACCGAATTGGTGTTGAGGTCACGTGGCGTCAATTTTCCAGCTAAATTTAGCGGGGAAATTGTGGGAGGAGGGAAGGTACGGAGGAGGAGTGAGGGGCATATCCTCCTCTTTTTTCTCCTCAAGAGCTGCGCTCTAATTTCGCATTAGATCTGTAAACGTCTTCCATTTTTTATATAGTCAATTCACCTCCTAGAACCTCGTAGAATTTGCCTCTGCAAGCCGCCGGTCGCGCAATCAAAATCCTCCCCGGTCATGCAAATCGCACGCAGCGCCACCAGCGTGCTGTGTCGCATTCCAGCGCGATGGCGTTGCACCAGTTTCACTCCTTTCTCCCGCGTCGACTCGCTACTCTCTCCCCCACACGGTTTTCTGGGCAATCTACGACGATCCCGATAACGACCACACACCACCAATCGTCTGGCATAACGGACCATATACGGCACCTATGGGGCGAGAGTACGATGTTTTTCGTGCACGACGAAAGTCGTGTGCAGTGGGGCGGCCCTTCATACTCGGCGCCTTGCACACCCTTCACCTCGCGACCGCACTTCGCTCTGCTCCAAGTTCGTGTAAAATGGAGCGTAGTTTTGGTCTTCACCTGTGCACCAGAAGTGATGGTAAAATTTCTAGGAACCCGTTTATGCTAAAGAAATTAACAGGGCAAAGATGATTAATTTCCTTCCTTTTGCAGACTTTCTTCAAAATTTGCTTTGTATCGCTTTAGATTCATAATTAAACTAATGTATTTAATATCTTTATTTGCTTTGCGACTCGTTTTGCAGTTGGTTGTCTAGTTATCTTGGCGGAAAATCAAACAAAACTGTGTGAAGATTTTTTTTTGCCTCATATGTTTTAAATACTGGAGTGCCTCAAGGGTCCAATCTGGGGCCGTTGTTATTCAACATTTTTATCAATGATTTGGTAGACAGTGTGCAGCATTCAAAGGTGCTGTAGTTTGCAGATGATGTTAAGATTTATCGGGCGAAATTTATTCAACTACTGACTGCCTAATGATGCAAGACGATGTTCAGGCAGTTCTAAACTGGTGCTTGAAAAATAATTTGGTAAATTAACCCTTTTAAAACCAAGGCTGTTTCATTTACCCGTAAGACAAGCTGCACTGGGTACTCGTATACCATGTTAGGTTTAGCTATCGCGAGGTAAGATACTGTTTGTGACCTGGGAGTGCTGTTTGATTACCGCCTTTCGTTTAGTGAGCATGTTTCGAAAGTTGCGAATGATTCTTATCAGGTGCTAGGCGTTATTTCCCGAATGACGCGGAATGTTCGAATTTACACCAGCATTATTCATCTATTTCGCGCCTTTGTTTTGTCTAAACTTGAGTTCTGCTCAGTCGTATGGAACACCATTGAATCGACTTAATCATGTATTTTAGAAAAAGTGCAGAGTCGTCTAGTGCGTATTGTTTGCGATAAATGGGTTGGGAGGCCCATTTATTTCGATTATGAATACTTAATTAATCTGCTTGACCTGGTGCCCTTGTACAAAAGAAGATTAACGCGGGACATGACATTTTTGTATAAGATAGTGAATGCTACAATTGATGCACCTTTGTTTTGAAGTGCGATTTCTTTCAGTGTTCCTCAAAAGCGTATCAGATTTTAATTTCTTTTCTACCCTTAGAAAGTTGTTGTCCAGTCCCCGATGGCAAGCCTTCAGCTCCTTTATAATCGCGATAGGAGTGATTTAGAATTGTTTTTACCCCTCTTAAATTTTAGAAGAGCATAGTTGGCCGTTTGACAAACACCTGGGCTTTGTTTTTCTCCATAGTTTTATTTATTTCCTTTTATATTTTCTAAATTACGTCTTGCTTGTTTGTTTGTCTGCAGCTCTTATTTTATTGTTTGCGAAATGTGCGCACTAATAAGGCCTCGAGCTGTTTGTGGCCACATTAAACAGAATGAATCAATCTTATCTTATTGCATCCGCAAGAGCAGACGGATATGCCAGCGACAACAACGAAGACTATACCGTTTCACCTTATGATGTACCGCAGGAAAGGCTACAAGCGAGCTCCTTCTTGGGGCACATCTCGGCGTACAGCTCTCGTGAAGGAGCAGCTGCCAACCAATGAGCTCGCTTTAGCCTTCTCCGCGGTACAACATAAGGTGAAACGGAGATAGGAAAAGAACAAACAAACAGACTTTTTACAGCTCGTATTTTCGTTCCTCTCCTTAGTCTTCCTTGTTTTGCGCTATCGCATTTACATAATGTTCGACTTTCACCAACTAGCCCAGCTCTCAATTTTATTACTTTATTCCACTTAGCAGCATTTTACTAGAGGAGGTTTATAATTCTGCTCCTTCCTTCAGTGTGGGCAAAGCCTCTTCTGCATATCTTAAGTTGCAACAAACTATAGTGACGAGATGGAGCGAATGGTTCTTCCCTGCACTCGGTGGGAACTTTCTCGGGGTTGTTTACAAACGCTGCCGAACAACAAAGTCGCAATGTTTATTTCTATTTGTATATATTGTGAGGACTACGGCCGGGCGTAGGCCAGGCGAGGCGTAGGGCGAAAAGGCGAGGGCGGGGCAAGTAACAGTCGACTAGAAGTTTTATTAACTGGCAATAAGTAAAACAAGGAACGGGGTGCTGACGCGCCGCGTGGCTCGGTCGCGCCAAAACAGAAGCAGGCTGGGGCACTTGTCCGGCCAGGCTCGACGGCAAGGATGAAAAGAAGAGCGGGCCGTGGTAGGTGGCGCTAGTTGCTTGCACACAATATAGAATGCGATGATCCCCTAGTAGCGTGGGTAACATGTATGCTTGGGTATCAAACTGCATTTTGACGTAGCGAACAAGTGTTGGAGCTAGAAACGCGTGCAACTATTGACCAAGGAGAAGTACTAGTACGTTTTTGAGTTCTCGTTGTTGTGAATGTCCCGATGTTGGATATCTGGAACTACTTTAAACCGTTTATTATAAAAAAGCTTTCTATCTAGCATTTCAATAAAACAAATTATTGGAGAAACCGAAAAGAAAACGCTTTTAGGACTGTGAAACCGGTAACCGAAAGCGTAAAAATTAAAACCGTAAAAAACCAAAACGAAACCGATATCATTGGAAACGGTAACCTAACCGTAACCGAAACGTTTTTTTTTTGGTTTGAGTCCCTGCTCGAAATATGCACCCCACCGCCATCCGTAGGTGCTTGCGGAAGGTGTTTCCTTGTCAAATTCCTGGCCGGTGGGGCTGTGGCGCCATCCCATGGCGACGTTGCGAACTTTATTAGCGCGAGCATGGCCTCCAGGCTTTGAGATCCTGAAGCGCGCGCGCAAGGCTTCTCCCGCCGTACCATTCGAGTCGCTCCCAGGGGGGTAAAGGTGGGTGAGGAGGAGTGGCAAATCCCGTGCGCCGACACCCGGGGTCCCGAGTGAAAGATCGCGAAAGAGAGCGACAGAACACGAGAGAAAGAAAGCAACGTTGCCATGGTAATCGCGAAGACTGAAAACTTTCAGCAATATAAACAGTGATAATTTAACGTTGTAAACTAAATTCTGAGCTATTCTAACACTTATAAAAAGCAATCTACTCATTACGCTACATTAGCTTCCCTTCTGTCAAAATCTCGGAAATCTGGTGGTGGCGCGGTTTCGTATTCCTCGGCCGCGCCGCACCTGCGAAGTCGGGTATCTGGTTTAGTTTACCGTTGACGCGAGGCCGCGAGGCCGTACATCTGCGCGCTATGCAAAAAGAAAGCTTCGAAAGGAACGCGAATATCTTTCCACCGGTAAGTTCGCGGATTGTTGAAGTTCATGAAATGCTCTGATGATATAGGACCCCGAGGGTCTGCCTGCATGCTCCGCCGCTTGCGGCAGCCAGAATGCATGGGAAAATGGCGGACCTTTTCCTCTAGAGTTAGTATGTACGATCTCTATGTTGACGAACCTTCGAGCCTTTACCAGATTCGACCGGTTCGACTTTGTGGACAGTGTGGCCAGACCTTGATACAAACATGTCTAGGTTTGGAGAATTCTTTTTTATGCAAAGGGTTATTTTATTTTGTTAACAGCTGCAATTAAAAGAAACTAATTCTAATCACTGAAGAAGTTAATAACTTAATTGTTTAGTACTGTATTAACTGAAATAACCAATAAGCGCTGCACTTAAATAATCTCTTAGCCATTACCATCCAATCCGAAGCCAACTGGCCAGCCTGTCGCGCATGCGCCACAAGTCGAACCTCAATACAAGGTTCGTCGAATTTTCCGCTAAAAGTTCGAAAAAGTCGAACCTGGTCGAACTCGAACCCGCGGCCGGTTCGCGACACCCCTATATACTCGTAGTCTCTATGGTCGCTCCCCAGCAGTACGAGCGTAATTGCGCTAACCCCGTCGCTCGCCGCGAGGTGGTGCGATGTCTGACCAGTCATATGTCTGCACTGGTACGGGCCAGACCGCGGGCCACGGGCCGTGAGGGCGGTGGAGTGGCATGAGTCAGGGCCGTAACCAGGGGGGGTTAGGGGGTTCTGACCCCCCCGAAAAATATTTTATAGTATAGTGCGTGGTACATGGTCGGTGCATTTGCAGCCAGCCGATTTTAATCTCCACCTTCTGCGCACGCGCAGTGGCGCCGGTCGGCTACCGGTACCAAACCGGGACCGGTTCTCCGGTTTGCTATGACTCTCCATTATATGCCACTGATGCACATCATTCATAGGCGAAAATAAGACAATAGACATTTTCAAAATGGCCGCCGTTGTCCCCGAAAACCCCCCCCGAAATTTTTTTCTGGGTACGGCCCTGGCATGAGTCCGTGAGGGGTGTGAGGGCCATGAGCGCGTGAGGGGCGTGAGGGCGGTGAATGGCATGAGTGCGTGAGCGGTGTGAGGGCGGTGAGTGCGTGAGGGATGTGAGGGCCATGAGTGCGTGAGGGGCGTGAGGGCAGTGAGTGCGTGAGGCACCCCTCAGAGGGAGCAACTTTCTCAACAATTTTGGTCTTGCTGACGGGTTGTTCCCTAGCTTCCCTAAGATCGACACGAATTGCTGAGATCGGGCCCGGCTCGAAACAAGCGAGCAACTCGGAGCAATTTGAAGACGTTTGAAGCGGCTGCATCCAATCAGGGACGCAATATTTTCACGTGATACGTCGTGCCGACTATGATGACAACAAAAGACTTCGGTTCTGGTTTGAAAGTGATCGTTCTTGGAAATAACCGGTTTCAGAAAGATGCTTTAGTATTCTCACGTGAGATTTGAATGTATAAAAACACGTTTATATTGCGTAATTTTGTGTCTAAATAGTGCAAGAAGAATACAATTTCATGATGATGATGGCAAATTGCAGCAATTGGTTGCTGCGTGTGACCGCGGGCGCGGCCGATGTTGCTGGTGTTGCGACGTCAAGTTTCTGGGCGAAATAGCCCATCTGAAGCGGGCCTCAGTGGCGTCAGGGCCATGAGTGCGTGGGGGTATGAGTGCGTGAGGACTGTGGGAGGGGTGAGGGGCGTGATTGCCGTGAGTGCATGAGCGGCGTGACGACCATGAGTGAGTGGGGGGCGGGAGGGTGGCGAGTGGCTTGAGGACCGAGGGGGCGTGAGTGCGTGAGGGGCGTGAGGGCCATGAGTGAGTGAGGGGCATGAAAGTGGTGAGGGGCGGTGAGGGGTATGAGTGCGTGAGGGCGGTGAGATGCGTTAGGGCCATGAGTGCGTGAGGGCCGTGAGGTTCAGTGAGGGTGAGTGAAGGGCTGAAGGTGAATGTGACTGTGATGATGAGGGTGAGTGAGGGGCTGAAGGTGAGCGTAGCTGTGAGGGTGAGGGTGAGTGAGGGGCTTAGGTGAGTGTGGCTGTGAGGGTGAGTGGAGGGCGACCTAAAATGCCGACCTCTGCCTACAAGTGCGTGCATCCGCAATATGGGTAAAGAGATACAGCTTCCGCCAATGTCGTTGTCTCAAAGGAGCTTCTTTGCCTAACCACTTTCTGGCAAACCACCGGAGGATACGGCGGTATTCTTTTGATGACAATTTTTTTGTCGGTTGTGCAGGGCAGGAGCAAGCAATTTAGTATACTCCGTTCTACTCCATAGCAGAGACTGTAGTGGGAGCTACGTTCCCGCCGGACCAATCAGCCGCCTCCCTCTTATGACCTGACTCGGCTCTCTGCGGCCTGGATATGGGCTGTGCAATAAAAAGAAAAAAAGCCTGGGTATGGGCTGGAGCGTAATGACGTGCCAGAAAGAGAGACGTATGACTGGTCAAACAAGGACGTATACATCCCATCGTAATCTCAGGTTAGGGCTGAGCAGAGTATCGTTCGTTGTTTCTTTCTCTTTTTTTTTCACTTTCAACTTGGGGAGACGCTTCCCTTCTTTTGTAGCTTTTGCACGTGATTTCGCTTACTGTTGCTCTCAACGCAAGTTTTGTCACAGCAAAAAAAAAAAAAAAAACGGAGGCCGCTTTTTTTTTTAATTAGGGAGCGGTGCTGCGTGACGATGGATATGTCTTCAAGATCGTTCAACAAAAGCAGCAGTAAAAAATAAAAAAATGACGTTTCAAACATACTGAGCTGGTAACGTTTGGGGAACGAATGACAAACATCAAAACAAGAGGTTTTGTGATCGTTTTGCTTTTCCCTGCCAGGGTCTTCGACTCAAGCTGTTATACATCAACCAAACCGCCTCCGCATAAGCTAGTACAACGTGTAGTGCTTTCTGCGGGACGGAAACACTTGTATGGTACACAAAAAGCTGGAAGAAAAATAAATCAATTTGGGAGCCATTTCATCAACTCAATACGCCAGCGGCCAGCGGTGGAGCTGGTCTGCGGAAGCTCCAAGGGGAAGGGCTCACAACATCTGTAAACAATAAACCCTGCCTAAATATATTTGCATTTTGTTTTTTAGTATTCTCACGTTCCCGGCTTGGGCGACGACATTCTCGATCCGGCAGTGCAGCAGCGTGCAGGTGGAAGATGCAAGTTGCAAAAAGAGACTCGGAGTTGAAAAAGCAGTTACCATCCGCTGTGCTAAAACTTTTGAGAAAAACCAGCAAGAAGAGCAATGTATGGAAGACATTCTCTATGGTGGTGGATGCAGCATCGTCGAAACCACATGGATTCGTCCAGTGCAATGTGCGCAAAGGATTTCTGACGTACAGCGGTGGCAAGACCGGCACATCGCACCTTAGCCGGCACCGGTGCAAACTCGTCCAGCCTACAACACCCATCACCTCCTTCCTCCAGGTAAAGGTACCCCACCTATCCTCCAAAAGCCGAGGCAAAGTAATTATGGCATGTGTTCACATGTGCGCCGAAGGCCTACGTCCTTTCGACACAGTAAGTGGAACTGGCTTTTGAAAAGTGTGTCAGGCACTAATCAATATTGGCGCCAATTTCGGGAATGTTGACGTTGCGGCTATCCTCTCAAACGCTACAACAATTTCAAGGCATGTGGCCGAAGTCGCGGACAGTCTCTGAGACGCCATGAGGTCGGAAGTGTAACTTGCGATGAAAAAGAGCAGATGTGCAGCAACCACTGACATGTGGACCGAGGACTTCAAAAAAGTTACTTATACCACGCTGACAATTCACTTCATCGATTATAATTGGAACATTCAGTGCAAGGTACTGTTCACTTGTGACTTTCCTAACAAAAGAAAGACCGGTGAAAACATCAGGAGAGAACTGGAGCTCAGATTCCTGAAGTGGGGCCTTAATGTGGAACTGATGAAAAACATCACGTTCGTGACAGACCAAGGCGCCAACATTGTTACAGCGCTACAGTCGTTCACGCGACTATGCTGCCCAGCTCACTTTTGAACACCGTGCTTCGCCACGTGTTCAACTCGGAGTTCATGGCAAATGAAGTGATAAACCTGAAGGATTTGATTGAAAAAACAAAGGCTGTCGTGACCTTCTTGAAACAAGCGGGCTTTCTGAATCGCCTGCAAAAGACCGTCAATCAAGACGTTGAGACGAGGTGGAATTCGAAACTAGGCATGTTGAAATCGGTCCATGACCAGTACGAGAACATCCAAGCAGTGCTGGACGAACGAGGTAGCCTCCTGATGAAAGGGATCAGCAAAATTGATATGAAGCTGCTGATCGATTTTCTTCAGCCATTCAAGGATGCCAGCGATGCGATTGAGAGGGAGGCGGTTCCATCATTGCCGTTTTTCATATTGCACTTGTACAAGCTCAAAAGGCACTTGAGCCTATCATACCACCGTGACGATGAGCTCACGCGGATCAAGAAGCGAGCGGCAGAATACCTTGAAGAAAAGTTTAAAGCTCACGACATTCCCATGATTGCTACATTTCTTTGGCCCCAGTTTCGTCAGCTTAGCATGCTTTCTGGCAGTGATCCCTATGAAGTCCTCGAGAACGTGGGGCAGCACTTGAAATGGAATTCGGCTTGCGTGAGCCGAGATTCAGAGCTCCCAGGACCCCAAGAAACGAAGCGAGCAAAGATGACGTCGGACGACTTTCTTGAATGGGACGATGTGCGACAATCAACTTCAAGTACTGAAGGATCTGATGACCTTCAGCGATATTTGAAAGCAAGCTTTCCGAACGTCACTGAGAGCGAACTTTTGCCTTTTTAAAAGTGCCATCAGAGTGAGTTTCCAGGACTATCTCGACTCGCCAAGCAGCGACTTTGTGTGCCCGCCACGCGTACTTTCAGTGAGAGAAACTTCAGTGCTGCTGGCTACCTCATCGAGGAAAGGAGAACCCGTCTAAAGCCATATACGGTAAATACTCTTCTATTTTTGCACAAGAACCTCTAAGAACACACGCTCTACTCTGTGTTAATATAGACCCCAGTCTTGGAAAATATTTGGTGTCTGTTTCATAGGAGTACATTTTATTTTAAAGCCCTGTTTCGTTTGAAAGTGTCCGAGTACCGATCTCGCCGACCCTTCCACCGCCGACTAGTTGAGCGCATTCCTGTGTTGTTATTTAGTTTGTCGCGTTAAAAGTGTTTAATTTTCCTCGTCAACGGAGTTTCGCAATGTATTTTAGATGGCTTCACGTGTGCTTATTTGTCTCAGTAACTGCATGACTTGGTATACATTTAAGTGGACTTCTCGTATTCATATTCATTCAATATTACACTGCGTCTCGCGAAAATGATAGTTTAGGTTTCTTTTTTTTATAATATAATTTATCTGAATTCAAAAGGCGCGTCAAGGAGTGTGTGTTTTGTGTGCTTCTATTTTACTGCAAACATTTATTGCCTATTGAGTTGTAATGTAAATATATGTGTGACAATAAAGAATGATGCTGACTTTCAAGTACACTGTAATACATATGCGCAGTAGTGGCAGGCGAGCCTGCCATTCTGCGTAAACTCAGCTTGATACTGGCGAAAATGAAATGGGCCTGAGCGGGCCCGTCTAAGTTAAAGGGTCGGGCCGGGCCGGGCCGGGCCGGCTTTCGGAAATCAACAGCGGGCCGCGGGTGGGCCCGGGCCAAAGTTGCAGTGGGCTGGGCCGGGCCGGGCTCTTAAACATCGGCCCATTCAGACCTCTAAGGGGGGTGGGGGTTTGTGAGGAAAAAGAAAAGGTTGTTTTGTTGAGACTGCCGAACCGCTTTTCTTTCATCCTCCTAAAAAAGCTTTCTACAAAGCTAATTTGACGCGTTGTGCGTTGTCATAGGGATAGCTGCTCTGGTCTCTCCGTGTTGTCACTTGACATCGTGATGTCAAAGGCACGTGATTTCATAATGTCTTGTGACGTCGCAATCTCACGTGACATCATAGTGTCACATGACGTAATGATATCACGTGACTACTGCAGTAGTTACGTGACATCATCTATCTAGGTAATTTTAGAGTTATGGATTGTGTCACTCTCTGAGCAGACACTGGCGATGGTTCCTTTGCAATAGACCTATTGCTGTCTTACCCAAGCATCAAGGAGAATGCAGGGATTGGTGTTCCACGCGCCGCACGTGCTGGCCTCAGCAGTAGTAACTTTTCCAAAGCAAAAACCTAAGACAAATGGCATCTTGCACGCGCGTTCGTCAATGCTTTCTTTTAGTTATTTACTTCGAATCTTTTATACAGGAAAGGCGTGCGCGTGTGGCGCGTGGAACACCAATCCCTGCATTCTCCTTGATGCTTGGGTAAGACAGCAAATGGTCTATTGAACCGTGAATAAACGCAGTACCACTAATTGTAAAAAAAAAAAACGAAGTGAACGTGAGTGGTTGTTGTTTTGTGAGCAGAAAAGATGGAGATGCAGACCAAGCATTGAATGCCAAAACCGTAGACGCATGCTCCATTGAACCACGGATATCGTGGTGACTGATATGTGCAGACATTCTTTTGTATAATGTTTAAGCAGTGTGACCCCGGCTTACAGGTACTTCTATACTTCGTTTCACCTTATGTTGTACCGCAGCGAAGGCTAGAAGCGCGAGCTCATAGCGTTGGCAGCCGCTCTTAAGTCACGAGAGCTTGTGCCGCCGAGATGTGCCCCAGAGCAAGGATCTCGCGCTTGTAGCCTTTCCTGCGGTACATCATAAGGTGAAACAGAGTATAGTAGAAGTAAACACCGCAATACGAACCGCAAAAGTTGCGTAATAAATATTAAAAATATTAAAAGAAGGACAACACGGACTGCCCAGGCTCTGAAAGCCACGTCAAACAAAATGCAAATATTAAAAAAAATTGCAGCATGAGTATTTTAATTTAGGGAAATCCGAATTTTTCGATGTACGAATCAAATTTGTTTTCTGGAGTTTCATACGCGCTACAGATTGCAGTCAAATATATCTAAAGGCACGCTTATTGAGCTAGCCTCCACATTTCGAGATGAATATTTCTAATTAAATAATCAAATAAGCATCACAACTTGTCTATCTACTTCCCCAGAGCATGCTGTTCACCGTTCTACCCCAATACACAAAAATCTGTAACTAGAAGTTACAGTAAAGGCCTGTTCACACATTTGCAACCGAGTACGACTGAGAGAGACAAGACCGGGTTTTACGCCTCTTGCGACGTCTTAGAACCGGATGCGCTGCTGCGGAGCTGGTTCTAAGACGTCGCAAGAGGCTTAAAAACCCGTCTTGTTGCTCTTCGTATCACTCGTTCGCAAATGTGTGAACTGCAAATGTGTGACGTAACAAAACTTTTAATGCGAATAGCATTCTTTGGATACTTCACGCACTTTTCGTCTATGTATCTATCTATACTTCGTCTCATCCTACGATGGACTAAAGGCCAAAGCCACGGGCCGCCAGGTCCAATCACGTTACACGCTATACTATGGCACGCTTAACATTGATCAGGGGTGGACGAATAATGCTCGAATCCAAAAGCGCCGCATCATTTCTATAGCGTCGACGCTGCAAAGAGCCGATATGTCGTGGCTTTCTTTGCGATGTAAAAGTGTTGAGTCATTCAGTGCTCTCCGGTTCGAACCACTGTCCACCCGTCCCCACATCAGTGATGTGAAACGCGGGCACCGATACGTGCATCGAAGCGAAATACCGCACAATTTCTAAGTGACTCGTGATTGGATCTGGCGGTCCGTAGCTTTTGCCTTTAGTCCATCGTAGGGTGAGACGAAGTATATCTATCTGGGTATCTAACCTCTTACGCCGCGGGTCGATAAATAAATAAAAAGACCGGCGCCGGCTGGGATTCGAACCGTTGACCCTTTGATCAGCAGGCAGACGCGCTAACCACAGAGATATGAAGGCAGTCATTCAACGCACTCTAAACGGTTGTTTATATCTTTACCATAGGACGCGCTTTACAGCGCTGTCACGGCTACCGGTGCGCGCGTTCCATGACGAGGGCTCATTCCGCTCTCGTGAGGCTGAGCACGGCCGCTAGCTCACCCTCTCCCGCGCTCGGGAGAGGGTGATGTCGCAGCCGTGCTCAGCCTCACGAGAGCGGAATGAGCCTGCATGGAACACGCGCGCACCAGCATGTGACAGCGCTGTAAGCGCGTCCATGGTAAAGATATAAACAACCGTTTAGAATACCGTTGGTTGAGACTAGCTGAGACGCCAGAAAGTCTGGTCGGTACCATTTTGAGTGTTTGTGCGTATGGCGCGTGCTTTGCTCGCCTTCCTAAGTGACACAAACGCACGTGCTGGGCTGCGGAGATCGTGCGCAGGGCTGTGAAAGTGTCAGCAAATTTAGAATCGCCTCAAGAGTGGGCTGGCGTATCTAGAGTGTGCCGGCCACCTGACGAACGCGCATAACTCCGCACCGTTTGATGCTATTCGCATTAACGTAGATAATCATTCCCAAAGGATGGGTTCTGCTGATTTTTTCTTGAACTCTTCTGCCTCACGCCATGCTGCTGATGACTGGGTTGAGAGCGCCTTTTCGCGGAGAGACGTCGCCTTCTTTTTTCCGATTACGCCCTCTCCGCACGAATGGGCATACCTCGGCAAACCTCACTCACGAGGGGCCTCACTCACCCTCATCTCCACAGGTGAGGTGCACGGAGTGAGTGAGTTTCTGAACCAGGAAAATTCATGAGTGTGAGGGTGAGCGAGGGCCGTGAGGGCGGTGAGTGCGTGAGGGGTGTGAGGGCCATGAGTGCTTGAGGAGCGTGAGGGTGGTAAGGGCGTGACGGCCATGAGTGCGTGAGCGGCATGAGGGCGGTGAGTGCATGAGGGGCGTGAGGGCGATGAGTGCGTGAGGGGCGTGAGGGCGGTGAGTGCGTTAGGGGCTGAGGGCCACGATCGCGTGAGCAGGCTGCATCTTTTGCGTCGTAATTTTAGAAAGATTTCACCTGGTCTGAAAATAACCCTTTATTTTGTCTAAGTTTTTTCAATTTTAGACTATGGTTGTGTACTATGGGATCCGCGGACGCAGATCTGCATAAATCAGATAGAAACAGTTTAGAACCAGACCGCGAGATATGTTTCTAATAACTATAATTTTTGCTAAAACTTATAGCAAGTTAAGCTCGTACTCGGCTGGAAAATCTTGGAACTCAGGCAAAAAGTCTTTCGCCTATAATCTCAGTATAATCTTTAATATAGCTGTTCAATCCCCACCACCGCCCGTTTCGATCTGGACGAGCATCGTACCACCGTGCGGTCTGCGGTCTTGTATCACTAATGCATGGTGCCGTTAAAGACACCAGCCTAGCGGTCGAACTGCACTGGCTGAATAGACCAATCTCACCAAGCGTTCCACGCATGCGTAACGCCGCCAAAACTGTAGTTCGTAGGAGGCAGACGCCAGTTCACGAGACAGCTCATGCCGCCTCGTGCACTGCTCGCACAGGCCTCCAGCAGGGTTGTCGCGCGAGCAGAAAGACTACAGCTCCCACGATGCATGTCGGCAGTGGTGGCGTACTCAAACTTGCTGGTGAGATCGGTCTATTGCTCATATAGATGGTTTGCAGCAGCTGTGCATGGGGGCCGCCATAACCGACCTTCAGTTTTTGTTTCCCCTTTTTTGACCACTTCGCTTCATCATTACCAACACAGGAAAGGTTATTGCTATTTAAGATGTCACTGTGTGCTTTTCCCCAGCATTGGCCTTCGTGGAGGCTCGTCAAAGTTCGCTTCAGTGGCTTGGTATCTCGGCAAGACAAGAGGAGGTCAGCAATGGCGGCTGTAATCTGGCGCGTCTGCAAAGCGTCTATACAGCTGAGACACCAGACGCCTACTGAGGCAGATTAACCTCCTGCTGTATAAACACACACTTTTTTTCAATAGACGTTTTGGCAAGATCTTATAAGGCCTCTCGTCAATCCGATATCGCACCGCGCGGCGCAGGAACTGAGGTGCCAATCCGATTTGCGTGATTGGTTTGGCCGGTGATATCGAACGCACAAAAATCAGGAGCGCCATGACGGTGCACTTTTGGCGCTGCCTGATTTGGATCGTAGCTCGCTTTGGCTGAGGTCGGACGTAATCGGAAACGGAGTACAAGGCTGTGCGGCTCAGTTTCGCCGCTCATACGCAGCGCCACTCGTCCACCTGGCGAGGCCCGCCCATACTTGCTCTAGCAGTACGTGGCCATGGACAGCACGAGGAGCAGAGGACGCGGGAGGCTGGTGCGCTTGTCGGGCAGGCCTTGCACTTCGTAAAGTTATGTACCGAATGAAAAAGGGCAGGGCACCAGGTATGTTTGTGTACTCAAATGCCACAGCATCGTCGCGAACAGAAAGGTAAACATGTCTCCCGAAACGTTTTACTCGGTTCCTGGGAGGTGATTCGAGAAAGATCGACAGAAGCACGTATCGCGGACTGTGCGGAGGACAGGGTTCATTATTTTTTTTTCTATCCTGTTGCATAAATTGGTAGTGCAGCTATGTTTACACTCTACGAAAAAAGTCGTTCTTGAAACGTTCTTTTATTACGCCCTATGAACTCTTTCAGCTCGTAAATAACGGTTATGCGCCAAGCACTATCGCCCCCCGGCGCGCAACTGGGCGAGGAAGGACTCTTTCGCATCAAAGAAGGAGCCTAAAAATAACCTTTTCTAGGTTTTTCAAAAAGAAATCTTTAGGGGTGCTTAAAATTACTTTTTTAGGCTGGAATCAGAATGCGTATACATCACACAAAGGGCAGTCTAACAGACTGTAAAATAACTTGTTGGGCTAGTTGGTGTTCACTGTATTGAACCATGGTAAAAGCGCTAAAAAGACGCACAGTATAGAAGACAAACCCTCCATGGATGTACTTCCATCTTCCTTTTCCAAATACAGTTGCGAATAGTTCCCGTGTTTGTCTTCTATCTTGTGTACGTATTTTTAGCGCTTTTAATCATGGTTGAATACAGTCTAACAGACATTGGTCAGAGCGACATCCGTGCTTCAAATGCTACGTGCCAAGTTTCTCCTTAAACTCGCTGCCGTGCCGCATTCGAAGCACTGATCTCGTGGTGACTCGCTTTCGAATCTGAATGCAGACTGTCTTTTCTATGTTGTATAAGCAGTGGCACTCTGGCTTAAAAGGTTAATGGATCTGGCGGGAGCGCTGAGTTTTGATGGCGAGAATGGAAGAACGGAGAAACAAAATATTACAATCACACACAGAAAGCTAAAAGGTTGGCGTAGAAACGTTACAATACACAACAAATCTGTGGGATGGATAATTTAGGCAGAGACAAATTGTATAGCAAAATTTAAAGCAGATGAGTGTAAGCATTTATAGGTTATAGGTGTCGAAAACTACCGCTCGATGTCAGAGCCGTATATTGAGAGATTTTGGTAAATGGGAGGAGGTGGCGGGAGCCGGGGTTGAGCGGAGAAAGCGTCGCTGCCGCCAGCGCCGCATATTCCCCTGTGATGATTCTGCGAAGTAAAAGTAAAATGAATCCAAGACGACCTTCAAGAAAATGCGCCCCGCGCCGCAGGATTTTTTTTTTTTTTTGGATAAGGCTGAAAGCGCATAAATGGGTAATTGTAAGAGATTAGTGGAAATAGGGAGTTTCAAGGGTCTGAGTGCGTTGATTGAGCGAGAAAAGGTGACATTGACGGCAAAAGATTTTTTTTTTAAACTTGAGGCGTTCGGGGTTGCGGTCACAATTCGTACTGAGCCGTGTTTACGGATTTAACCGAACACTCGGTCGGTGCCGCGGCCCCAAAGAGAGATAAACATGTATTTTTAATGACGCTGCGACGTCAGTGTCACGTGGGTTGCCTTCTAGTCTCAGCCTAAGGGTGAACGGAGTACAGCGGTTGGTCACAAAAGCTGTCAATCCTCGCTCCCAAGGTCATTGAAACAATTTCGGCCAATGACGTGCCCTTATTTTCGCCCTACACTCTAAAAAAAGGTATCACCTTACACCCTTTTGTCCCATATAATACACCACAAAACTTCAGTTCCACGTACATGCACTTTAGCTGAACAGACGACCCCAAATTTTACGAGGGGCTTGATAACGGTTCGATATAACTTATTAATTTGCTAAAGTACGTATCAAGGACCACAGAAAGAAAACACTGAAATTATTCAGTAAGGCCAAGAAAACCTCGTTTATTTTTTTTGTAGTCAGTAGCACATAGAGTCGTCGCGGGAGTTAATAGCTCCACGCGAGCGTGCGTTTTTTTCCGAGGGGCGCTTGACTGGTGGCTTTCGATAGAACTAGAGATGACGTCAGGGCGAGTCCATGCGGATGGGCGGGGAAGCCGTCTCAATTCAAGGGAACCGTTGTTATCATCCGAACGTCCGCACGCCTGAGTGTAGTTCGAATGAAAAGGGAAGATGATTCTGCAGAAGTCAAGATCGCCAACCACGAATGACACGGCAGTTTGAAAAGAGAGAAGGAAATACGTCGTATTTTCTAACTTCTGCAGAATAATCTCCCATTTTCATTCGACCTACGCTCACCCGCAGGCAGATGATAGCAACGGTTCCCTTGAATTGAGCGGCTTCCCCGTCCACTCCGCATGGACTCGCCCTGACGTCGTCTTTAGTTTTATCGCAAGTCACCAGTCGAGCGCCCCTCGGAAATAAACGCGCGCTCGCGTGGAGCTATTAACTCCCGCGGCGACTGTACATTTGCTATTTAAATAAGTTGTACCACATGGCTATCAAGCCTCTCGTGAAAGTTAGTACCGTCAGATCGACGTCAGTGCGCTGTACGTCGAACTGAAGTTTCGGGGTGTATGATATAGGACAAAGGGTGTAATAATACACCCTTTTTCTAGAGTGTATTCTTACCAATTAATGACCAACCCCGCATATACAGATCTGCTCGGTACAAAGTGCATGGCCGCATCATCCATCCGTTCACTTATGCTATGATAGAAGCCATACGCTTGCTGGAAGTGTTCAAATCGCCTTTACAATACCTCTCAAAAAAAAAAAAAAGATCGTTACATATAGATTTACTATGCAGCATAAATATCCGTAGAACTACGGCCTCAGCTAAAGAAACGTCCACGGGCTCCTGCCGCATGAAGATGTCGGGTGCGCAAGAGGCGAATGTCCCAGCTCGGAGTTGGGTAGAGGCCAATGTACAGCCCCCGCGCCGCCATCTCCGAGGTTTTAAAGCTTCGCCGAGTCGCGCGAGAGAGTCGCGTGAACTGCCCGTGCCACAGAGCACGCGAGCTCGGCCGCTCGGCCGCTGTCCAGGGCGATGAGCGCAGATAGTGGAATCACGGCTGCCGGAGCCGCGTCTACCGCCGTTTCAATCAGTCAGGAGCGCGTCGCGTTCAAACGAGCAAACGAGCAAGCCTGCAGATAAGAAAGGACGCGCCTACTCACGGCGCGGTTCTCGGCGGCAGGTGGCGCGCCTCTGTGTGACGTCATAGGGTGCCTACATGTCTGTCTGTCTCAGGGTGAAGACGTCCATTGTTGTACTGAATGTGTCAGCGCGTGACGCTCTCGCGCACTCGGTGCGTGACCTGGGCGCTAAAATGGCGTCGATGCATTACCCAAAGCTACGCGCTCGAGCTGCGTGACATCGGATTGCGCGCACTTCAAACTGCATAAAGAAACTATTCGGCGTAAAAATGGCTGAGAGTGAGATGTAACCACTCAAGCAAACGCGCGCGCTTGTATGAAGGCACTCTATGACGTCACTTCCGTGACCAAAGTTTTCTGTGACATCACTCTCCCAACTCTGTCCCGTCCTTCCAGCGCGCGGAGAAAGACGTACTTCTACGTCAAAAGAAAATGGGTCTGGAGCAAGACATCGCTCAACAGGAAGGCAGGGAAGAGTCAGTCTCCCTGCCTCCAGCACGAACTTCCTACCTCGATAAATATTCGGCGTCCCGTGAGCCTCGAACACCCACACCATGGCGAAACACAAGGGACGCGTGTGGGAGGTCCGGCCCTCGAAAGCAACACGCCCTGCCAATTTCGCCCTCTCAATGATCATTCGCGGTGAGAAGCTCGCTAGGGGCGCCCCTGTTTTCATCGCTATGGGCAGTGCACGTGCTACCTATAGGCGCTTATGTCTTGATTTTCATGGTGCATAGAAGCTTCGCATTGGACGTGCTTGTACCAGCAGAGGAAGTTGAAGCATCTTCACGCAGTTCACGCAGGTTTGTGCAAAAATTCCACCAGATGGCAATACCTAGATGGGTCGCTCAGGCCGTCCATGACCGGAACATTCCACCAAGTCATATAATAAATGCTTCATCCGAGTCATATCTATGACTAATCTCCGCAGTTTTTTTTTTTGTGATTCTAGCAGTTGATTGTTTTTTTTTCTTCTCTTATTCACTTCTGCACAATGATGTCTGTGATGTGTGTCTGTATTTTAGCGTGTGCCTTAAACGAATAAAATGTATTAATATGTAGTTACAGAATGCACCACGTCTCCAAAAAAAGAGATTAGTGTCAACTAAAAAAAAAAGAAAAGTGCGTTCGCGTTAATCTCTTTTTGGGCACGCCCGTTAGCCGAGTGTTCGAGGGAGTTCGCAGTGATTGTTCAGTGGCGTGCTCTAGGCCAAGGTACACGGGCGAAGAGTTTTTTAAGAGTGGAGCTTTGACACCCTCGTGACTCTGCGAGGTCTCATCTGCGGTGGCGCTGTCGGACAACTCGGGTATGTCCAGGTCCATCCTGGCTGTCGAGCTGAAAGACGTGACGTTATGGGCGTTCGTGACGCGTAGCCCCACGAGCAGCTCGAGGCCGCCCTCTTCAGGCAGCATCGTGGGCGGGAGAGAGACGGTCACGTTGTGTCTACTATGAGAGACCAGAGAAGATACCACTGACAGAAATGCACTCTCCAGAAATGCGCTCTCCTGCTTGTTGGCTAGCTTCCCCGCGATGGCCTTAGAAAACTAATCGGGCCTCTTTTAATTTAGCTCGGCCATTGAGACGACCATGCAGTACCTTAATTTACCTCCGGCTGGTGCACACATTTGTATTTGAGCGTGATCGAGTGCGTTGGAAGTAGGGATGCCGCAAACCTCCCGAAGATTGAGGTTGAAAGGTTTCGAAAATTTTGAATCTGGGTAAGGTTCGAATCCAAAACGCTCTCACCATTAGAGGCCTGCCGAGGTTCGAATTCGAATAATTCGAAAATGTCAAGGTTTCTGAAAGTTCGAGTTCGAATGTTTAGAGTTTTATGACAGATCATTCGAAAAGTTCGAACCTTTAGAACCCATTTAATATTCAAGTTCGAAGTAATATTCAAGTCCGAAGTACAAGTTCGAAAATGTTGAGAACTTAAATTTTAAGCTCGAAGTATTTTAATTTCACGGACGGAGATCAAGTGCCGCAGTTTGAAACTAAGTTTTCATGAATTATTGTAACAATATCGCGAAGTGCGCTACAAAGTTTACAAAAAATGTTACCCGTTTCTCTTATGCATTGAATATGCTCCTTCATTTCCAGTGCTGTGGTACCGACAGTTCTACCTGTATTACTCGTTATTTGTAGTGACCTATGAAACAAGCGCTGAACTGGTTGAATGGTTCGTCGAAAAGCACCGAGGCGGTGAGGTGAAGGTACTTTCTACTTATTTGCACACTAGTAGCAATCTGATCAAAAATTCGCTTAAATGCAATGCTGGGATAAGACCACTAGATATAGGCTTCTTGCACTTGACGTCATTTCCGATGCCCTCCAGAGAAAAGGGGAAGAAGGAGCTCCCTCTTATCATGACCCTCCTTTGTGCCTGCCGGATTTGCACAGGCGTCGCTATTCTCTTCCCAGAAGATTATAGAAGATTAACTCTGTCACTCAAAATTCTCAAAAAAGCAGCTTCCCTCTCCTTCTTTTAGATGGTGGGGAAAATTATGCGATGTGATGTCAGTGCAAGGAGCCTATAGGCTTCTGCACTTGACGTCATTTCCGATGCCCTCCAAAGAAAAGGGGAAGAAGGAGCTCACCTCTTATAAGGACCCTCCTTTGTGCCTGCCGGATTTGCACAGGCGTCGCTATTCTCCTCCCAGAAGATTATAGAAGATTAACCTGTCACTCAAAATTCTCACAAAAGCAGCTTCCTCTCCTCCTTTTAGATGGTGGGGAAAATTATGTGATGTGACGTCAGTGCAAGGAGCCTATAGGCTTCTTGCACTTGACGTCATTTCCGATGCCCTCCAAAGAAAAGAGGAAGAAGGAGCTCCCCTCTTATCAGGACCCTCCTTTGTGCCTGCCGGATTTGCACAGGCGTCGCTATTCTCCTCCCAGAAGATTATAGAAGATTAACCTGTCACTCAAAATTCTCACAAAAGCAGCTTCCCTCTCCTCCTTTTAGATGGTGGGGAAAATTATGCGATGTGACGTCAGTGCAAGGAGCCTATAGGCTTCTTGCACTTGACGTCATTTCCGATGCCCTCCAAAGAAAAGGGGAAGAAGGAGCTCCCCTCTTATCAGGACCCTCCTTTGTGCCTGCCGGATTTGCACAGGCGTCGCTATTCTCCTCCCAGAAGATTATAGAAGATTAACCTGTCACTCAAAATTCTCACAAAAGCAGCTTCCCTCTCCTCCTTTTAGATGGTGGGGAAAATTATGCGATGTGACGTCAGTGCAAGGAGCCTATAGGCTTCTTGCACTTGACGTCATTTCCGATGCCCTCCAAAGAAAAGGGGAAGAAGGAGCTCCCTCTTATCAGGACCCTCCTTTGTGCCTGCCGGATTTGCACAGGCGTCGCTATTCTCCTCCCAGAAGATTATAGAAGATTAACCTGTCACTCAAAATTCTCACAAAAGCAGCTTCCCTCTCCTCCTTTTAGATGGTGGGGAAAATTATGCGATGTGACGTCAGTGCAAGGAGCCTATAGGCTTCTTGCACTTGACGTCATTTCCGATGCCCTCCAAAGAAAAGGGGAAGAAGGAGCTCCCCTCTTATCAGGACCCTCCTTTGTGCCTGCCGGATTTGCACAGGCGTCGCTATTCTCCTCCCAGAAGATTATAGAAGATTAACCTGTCACTCAAAATTCTCACAAAAGCAGCTTCCTCTCCTCCTTTTAGATGGTGGGGAAAATTATGCGATGTGACGTCAGTGCAAGGAGCCTATAGGCTTCTTGCACTTGACGTCATTTCCGATGCCCTCCAAAGAAAAGGGGAAGAAGGAGCTCCCTCTTATCTGGATCCTTCTTTGTGCCTGCCGGATTTGCACAGGCGTCGCTATTCTCCTCCCAGAAGATTATAGAAGATTAACCTGTCACTCAAAATTCTCACAAAAGCAGCTTCCCTCTCCTCCTTTTAGATGGTGGGGAAAATTATGCGATGTGACGTCAGTGCAAGGAGCCTATAGGCTTCTTGCACTTGACGTCATTTCCGATGCCCTCCAAAGAAAAGGGGAAGAAGGAGCTCCCCTCTTATCAGGATCCTCCTTTGTGCCTGCCGGATTTGCACAGGCGTCGCTATTCTCCTCCCAGAAGATTATAGAAGATTAACCTGTCACTCAAAATTCTCACAAAAGCAGCTTCCCTCTCCTCCTTTTAGATGGTGGGGAAAATTATGCGATGTGACGTCAGTGCAAGGAGCCTATAGGCTTCTTGCACTTGACGTCATTTCCGATGCCCTCCAAAGAAAAGGGGAAGAAGGAGCTCCCCTCTTATCTGGATCCTTCTTTGTGCCTGCCGGATTTGCACAGGCGTCGCTATTCTCCTCCCAGAAGATTATAGAAGATTAACCTGTCACTCAAAATTCTCACAAAAGCAGCTTCCCTCTCCTCCTTTTAGATGGTGGGGAAAATTATGCGATGTGACGTCAGTGCAAGGAGCCTATAGGCTTCTTGCACTTGACGTCATTTCCGATGCCCTCCAAAGAAAAGGGGAAGAAGGAGCTCCCTCTTATCTGGATCCTTCTTTGTGCCTGCCGGATTTGCACAGGCGTCGCTATTCTCCTCCCAGAAGATTATAGAAGATTAACCTGTCACTCAAAATTCTCACAAAAGCAGCTTCCCTCTCCTCCTTTTAGATGGTGGGGGAAATTATGCGATGTGACGTCAGTGCAAGGAGCCTATAGGCTTCTTGCACTTGACGTCATTTCCGATGCCCTCAAAGAAAAGGGGAAGAAGGAGCTCCCTTCTTATCTGGATCCTTCTTTGTGCCTGCCGGATTTGCACAGGCGTCGCTATTCTCCCAGAAGATTATAGAAGATTAACCTGTCACTCAAAATTCTCACAAAAGCAGCTTCCCTCTCCTCCTTTTAGATGGTGGGGAAAATTATGCGATGTGACGTCAGTGCAAGGAGCCTATAGGCTTCTTGCACTTGACGTCATTTCCGATGCCCTCCCAAAAAAGGGGAAGAAGGAGCTCCCTCTTATCTGGATCCTTCTTTGTGCCTGCCGGATTTGCACAGGCGTCGCTATTCTCCTCTCAGAAGATTATAGAAGATTAACCTGTCACTCAAAATTCTCACAAAAGCAGCTTCCCTCTCCTCCTTTTAGATGGTGGGGAAAATTATGCGATGTGACGTCAGTGCAAGGAGCCTATAGGCTTCTTGCACTTGACGTCATTTCCGATGCCCTCCAAAGAAAAGGGGAAGAAGGAGCTCCCCTCTTATCAGGACCCTCCTTTGTGCCTGCCGGATTTGCACAGGCGTCGCTATTCTCCTCCCAGAAGATTATAGAAGATTAACCTGTCACTCAAAATTCTCACAAAAGCAGCTTCCCTCTCCTCCTTTTAGATGGTGGGGAAAATTATGCGATGTGACGTCAGTGCAAGGAGCCTATAGGCTTCTTGCACTTGACGTCATTTCCGATGCCCTCCAAAGAAAAGGGGAAGAAGGAGCTCCCCTCTTATCTGGATCCTTCTTTGTGCCTGCCGGATTTGCACAGGCGTCGCTATTCTCCTCCCAGAAGATTATAGAAGATTAACCTGTCACTCAAAATTCTCACAAAAGCAGCTTCCCTCTCCTCCTTTTAGATGGTGGGGAAAATTATGCGATGTGACGTCAGTGCAAGGAGCCTATAGGCTTCTTGCACTTGACGTCATTTCCGATGCCCTCCAAAGAAAAGGGGAAGAAGGAGCTCCCCTCTTATCTGGACCCTCCTTTGTGCCTGCCGGATTTGCACAGGCGTCGCTATTCTCCTCCCAGAAGATTATAGAAGATTAACCTGTCACTCAAAATTCTCACAAAAGCAGCTTCCCTCTCCTCCTTTTAGATGGTGGGGAAAATTATGCGATGTGACGTCAGTGCAAGGAGCCTATAGGCTTCTTGCACTTGACGTCATTTCCGATGCCCTCCAAAGAAAAGGGGAAGAAGGAGCTCCCCTCTTATCTGGATCCTTCTTTGTGCCTGCCGGATTTGCACAGGCGTCGCTATTCTCCTCCCAGAAGATTATAGAAGATTAACCTGTCACTCAAAATTCTCACAAAAGCAGCTTCCCTCTCCTCCTTTTAGATGGTGGGGAAAATTATGCGATGTGACGTCAGTGCAAGGAGCCTATAGGCTTCTTGCACTTGACGTCATTTCCGATGCCCTCCAAAGAAAAGGGGAAGAAGGAGCTCCCCTCTTATCTGGATCCTTCTTTGTGCCTGCCGGATTTGCACAGGCGTCGCTATTCTCCTCCCAGAAGATTATAGAAGATTAACCTGTCACTCAAAATTCTCACAAAAGCAGCTTCCCTCTCCTCCTTTTAGATGGTGGGGAAAATTATGCGATGTGACGTCAGTGCAAGGAGCCTATAGGCTTCTTGCACTTGACGTCATTTCCGATGCCCTCCAAAGAAAAGGGAAGAAGGAGCACCTTATATATTAATGACATTGTAAACATACGTGGCAGTTCAAATATAGTACTATATGCAGATGACACAAATATTTTCTTTCTGTCTCTGACATCGACGACCTCTTTGGAAAGGCAAAACAGTGGTTGGGGGGGTTAGACTTATGGCTTAGATCTAATAAACTTTCTTTAAACATAGAAAAAACAAAGTACTTACTCTTTAGACCAAAAGGAATGATACCACCTTCCAATTTGCAATTAAAATTCCAGGACTCTTATATTCAACCATCTTCAACCATTCGATTCTTAGGGGTTTTATTCCATGAAAACCTATCATGGACGCCACATATCGATTCTCTAAGAACAAATCTTTGTCGAGCCGTTGGTGTTTTAAATAGATTAAGATATTATCTTCCAACAAAAAGTGAAACGTCAAATTTATTTCGTCCCTTGTGCAATCCCGCATAAGCTACTGCCTTTTAGTGTGGTCAACGATATCCCAAACAAATCTAGACAATATTGTATCCATACAAAAGCGAGCATTGCGAGCAATAGGTAACATCCAACTTTTTGAAAAGTGCCACACCATATTTTAGGACATATCAAATACTCAACGTAAGAAATCTACATAAATACAAACTATCACTTGAAATTTGGCGGCAATTTCAGATCGATAAATTGGCGTTCCATGCTAAGTACCACGCGAAAGATAGCCCGTATAATTTAAGGCGACATTTATTAATAAAATCGCGTTCGCGAACGAATTGTGGAGAACAGAGGTTGGGTTTTCTGATACAAGACCATTTAAACCAGTACCCGTATATTTTAGCTTCATTGGATTGCGTACGATCACTCTATCAATATAGAAATATTGTAAAAGAACATTTACTCACAGGGGAATAAAACCGGATGTGTTTTAAGCAAAATACTTAGGATGTAAACTAAAAAATGGTCCTTTCACGTTATGTTGTTTTGTGATGTTGTTTTTTTTTGTTTTGTATAGATTTTCAGTTTGGAGTGAAATTGTTTCATTCCTCATTTGTTCCATGTTTTTGCTACCGCTGCTGCCAAAAGGGGCATGGCCCCGTCAGGCATTTATGCCTTTAGCCATGTCACCTGAGACATCTCTGTACCGTTATGTCTTAAATAAAGGTATAAACAAACAAACAAATCTGGATCCTTCTTTGTGCCTGCCGGATTTGCACAGGCGTCGCTATTCTCCTCCCAGAAGATTATAGAAGATTAACCTGTCACTCAAAATTCTCACAAAAGCAGCTTCCCTCTCCTCCTTTTAGATGGTGGGGAAAATTATGCGATGTGACGTCAGTGCAAGGAGCCTATAGGCTTCTTGCACTTGACGTCATTTCCGATGCCCTCCAAAGAAAAGGGGAAGAAGGAGCTCCCCTCTTATCAGGACCCTCCTTTGTGCCTGCCGGATTTGCACAGGCGTCGCTATTCTCCTCCCAGAAGATTATAGAAGATTAACCTGTCACTCAAAATTCTCACAAAAGCAGCTTCCCTCTCCTCCTTTTAGATGGTGGGGAAAATTATGCGATGTGACGTCAGTGCAAGGAGCCTATAGGCTTCTTGCACTTGACGTCATTTCCGATGCCCTCCAAAGAAAAGGGAAGAAGGAGCTCCCCTCTTATCAGGACCCTCCTTTGTGCCTGCCGGATTTGCACAGGCGTCGCTATTCTCCTCCCAGAAGATTTATAGAAGATTAACCTGTCACTCAAAATTCTCACAAAAGCAGCTTCCCTCTCCTCCTTTTAGATGGTGGGGAAAATTATGCGATGTGACGTCAGTGCAAGGAGCCTATAGGCTTCTTGCACTTGACGCTGCATTTCCGATGCCCTCCAAAGAAAAGGGGAAGAAGGAGCTCCCCTCTTATCAGGACCCTCCTTTGTGCCTGCCGGATTTGCACAGGCGTCGCTATTCTCCTCCCAGAAGGTTATAGAAGATTATCCTGTCACTAAAATTCTCACAAAAGCAGCTTCCCTCTCCTCCTTTTAGATGGTGGGGAAAATTATGCGATGTGACGTCAGTGCAAGGAGCCTATAGGCTTCTTGCACTTGACGTCATTTCCGATGCCCTCCAAAGAAAAGGGGAAGAAGGAGCTCCCCTCTTATCTGGATCCTTCTTTGTGCCTGCCGGATTTGCACAGGCGTCGCTATTCTCCTCCCAGAAGAATATAGAAGATTAACCTGTCACTCAAAATTCTCACAAGAGCAGCTTCCCTCTCCTCCTTTTAGATGGTGGGGAAAATTATGCGATGTGACGTCAGTGCAAGGAGCCTATAGGCTTCTTGCACTTGACGTCATTTCCGATGCCCTCCAAAGAAAAGGGGAAGAAGGAGCTCCCCTCTTATCTGGATCCTTCTTTGTGCCTGCCGGATTTGCACAGGCGTCGCTATTCTCCTCCCAGAAGATTATAGAAGATTAACCTGTCACTCAAAAATCTTACAAAAGCAGCTTCCCTCTCCTCCTTTTACATAGTGGGGAAAAGTATGCGATGTGACGTCAGTGCAAGGAACCTATACAGGGCAATGCATGCTCTAAAAGGCATCCAGCCTTGCCGAAAAAATTGTGTTGCTCTGGGTGTTAATTTTTGGCGGGATGTCCCGTGGGACGGAAAAACACTGATGCAGCCACAATACCCGATAGAGGTCGAGGCTGAGGAGAAGGCGACCAGGCTAAATTAGGGTCCTAAACAGCTTAATGGACCACGACCGGTTGTTTTCGGACTAACCATATTGTCGCTGCCTGGAACTTTTCATCCTTGATGAATATAGGATATAGGACGCTTTAAAATGCAGCCGGTTACTAATGATAACGAAGTAAGCGCCGACTTGGCGTTCGCTGTAGCGCATCGGCGTCACACTCCGCGCGCGCCTTAAAAGATGCATACGCACTTTCGCGTTCAACGCACTCAAGCGCGTTCATACGCGAACGTGCGTATGGAAATATTGCCACGCGCGTCGCAGAGCGAGCGCGTGCGTGGCTCGGTTGGTTACCGCGCTTGACTGTCGCGCGGAAAGTCTAGGTTCGATTCCAGTCAGCGCAATGTCCTCTTATTTATTCTTTCAACTTGGCGCTCTCGTAAGTTGGGGAACATTCTCGCCTGATCGAGTTCCGAATGTTCTACGCGCCGAAAGTTCTACGCCGAATGTTCCAGAAACCCGCGAGTGTACATAAGGGACTCTGCATGGCGAGCGGAGTCAGTCTCGCTCCAGCGTTCGATCCTGCTTTTACGCCGCTATCGACGCCCGCGACGCACTATTGTTATCTTCTGTTTCCTTTTTGTTTTGGGCACAAGTTCGTCCCATGAAACGTATAGTATGTTTCGGTTCGTTACCTCATCAATTGTCGTTCGTGACAATATGAAGGATGCTCCCTGCGTAACGCCTCGGTTGAATTTCAAGCCTCCAGATCAGCGATCTGTTAGCCCACAGGTTACCTCGGAACAAACTACGAAGTTGCGCAAACAAAAAATACTCTGCGCAAAAAAAAAAAAAAAAGTGAGGTACGAGTTTGATGTCTCCCTAAAGTGATCATTCAGCGCTTTACAAATGAGTCGTTTGTGACACAATCAGCTAACTAAGACTATTGCAAATTCCACTGTACTTCATAATATATCGACATATTGTGTTATTTATACTTGCTGCCTTGAGCCTATGGGGTTCGACTTAATTTGCGCTTCTTCGAGTCCTTTGTCCAGAAGTTCGAATTTGGTCGAACGTTCAAACTTAAGAGGTTCAGAACTTCGAAAATCGTCGAATGTCTTGGCGTTATAAGCTCAAAACTGTCGAACTTTATAGTGCGAAAAATCGGAAGTTCGAGAGCAATCGAATTTGGCAACGACGAACATTCGAAAGCTCGAAAATCGTCAAATGTGTTATGTAATACGGTCGACGTTTCAAACATTTGCGAGCATTTCTGCTCCTTGGTTCGATATTCGAACCTCAGGTTCGCAAGTCGTTCGCGGCATCTCTAGCTGAAGCGGTGAAAACGGGCGCCGTGCGACAGCGCGCGACAGCACCCATAGCCACCGGTGCTGGCGTCTCAACGTCACTGTGACGTACACGCGGCACAGAGTAATACAGTAAACGTAGAGCCGTATATAGAAAGAGTTTGGCCATACATTGGGAAGCATAGGAGGCAAATGAGAAGGCGCCATTGGACGAAAGCGGGCTGGGGGTGTTCCAGAGTGTCTCCACAAATTCGAATGTGGCCAGCCAGAGGCCACGAATAATACCTTAAAATACGCGACGTCACGGGAAAGATGGCAGCGCCCAGGCAGCGGCTGGCCCCAGCTGAGCCAAAGCATTGGCCGGATGCGTTGTTCGTTGTCGTTGGTCTCAGCGAGGTGATTTCAGATGCGGGAGCCGTCATTTGAAGCCGGTCGAAGGTGACTTAAGAGTTCAGCGTAGTCTCTCACGTAGGTATTTCTTGAAAATGTAGGCAACAAAGTTGTCCCACATCAGATACACGCAGAACTCCAAGTATATAGCGTCGAAAGTCCACCTACCCAGGGCAGACTTCACTTCCGTACCTAAACGGAGGCAGCGGTTCCAAGGATCCACTGACAACGTCTGTGAGCCGCACTGCATCGGGACCTCGAATCACGGCGTAATCGGTCCTTGCCCTCAGATCAATCGAAGAGACTGAAAAGAAACTAGACTCCTCACATGTTGTCTATCGAAGCCCCTTGTCAATCGCATTCGTCAATGCTTGTCTCGACTGGGATTATCGATAAATCCGCAAATTCAAAGTCGCTGCGATATATTTTATACCGTGACGTACCCAGCAAGAAATAAAAAAGGGAGCCACTCAGACATCTGCGCTCCAAAGCACAATAAAAAATAAAAATAAAAGACGTTTACGACCCCTGTAATGCCGAATTAGAGCGCAGCTCTTGAGGAGGAGGAAAGGAGGGTACGGAGAGAAGGGTATGCCTCCCGTACGCTCTCCTCCTCCTCCTTATAGCGTGGAAAATTTCCCAGCTATACTTAGGGGGAAAATTGGGGAAGGAATTTCCCCGCTAAATATAGCGGAAAAAATGGCCCGCTAAATTTAACAGGAATATTTCCCCCGCCAGATGTGGCAGGGACATTTCCCCGCAAAATATAGCGGGGAAATGTTCCCGCTAAATTTAGGCGCCGTGTGAGGTCTCGGGGGTGAAGTGACCCTCGTGACGTCACACATGACGTCACGTGTGACGTAATAACGAGAAACGTCCCATAATGCAACGCACGGTTACACCTGACGGCGACGGCGACGCCGCTCAAGCCGCTCTAAAAACAAACAAAAAAACTTAAAAAACTCCTTTTAGCTTATTGTAACTGTAACAGAACATGCTTTTCAAACACCAATAAATCCACATGTAAGAAGACAAACCGCTTTCTTTGCAAGTATGCAGTCAACAAAACGGTGCACAAGTGCGGTATATCGACGTCTGTTCGTATTATTAAATCTTGGAGTGACACTCTCGTAGACGCTCTAACGCAATATTGCCGCGCGCTTGCGTAGCCGAGTCATTCCACTTCCGGCGTCCACCGAGTACGAACGTGTGTGTCAGGAGTTCCGACGGAGAGGTAAAAAACAGCCACGTTAGGGCGTGGTGCGTCTGTCTCTGATAAAACTGAAGACTACAAGATTATCCTGCCCCAAGTGCCCACTGAATATGTTGTGGCCAACAATGTATTTTTACACTGTGATGTAAAAGGAAGGCCGTAATGCGTGCAAGACTTCCCCGACGAGCTACAGTGGCTGCAAGTGCTGGACTCGGCCTGTCCACATAAGATGGGCCACGTTTAGATGCTGAGGCTACACTCGCTAGTGGCGAGGCAAAGGTTGGTGGACGCGAAGGATCTGTCCATCAAAGAGGGGGCGTTGGCTCGTCATCGCCCCTGTGAACACTGCGGTGAAGCTCAAGCTCCACTGGCTCCAACGGCCAGATGAAGAAGGAGGTGCAGCACTACGGCAAGGTGTCTGAGATCACCAGGGACATCTTCCGGGAGAAGGGGTTTGAGGCTGTCCAGTCTAATACCCGGAGTGTACGCGTAATCCTCAAAAAAGGCTACACCGTGGACAGCCTCCCTTCCCCACGAGATGCGCCTGGAAGGGCGTAAGGTCTTTGTCGCGGTGCCCGGACCCGCTACGCTCTGCCTTCGCTGCCGTCGTACGGGCCACATTCGCCGGGACTGCCGCGTCCACCGCTGCTCCAACTGCCACCGCTACGGCCATGAGGCAGAAGAATGCATCAAGACGTACGCCTTGATGGCCCAAGTTTGTAAGTTGGAGGACAACTCCGACTACGTGATGAATTGCATCGTGATGGAAGAAGCCGTAGGAGGGTCGCCTCCAACCGACCTGCTGCCGATAAACCAGAGTGGGGCACCCACACCCAAGGACGACGGCAACCAGGACGTAGCGACCCAAGCGCGCGACTCTGAGGCGACGACATGAGGTCAACACCCGCCCGCGACAGAGCCAAGGAGCACTTGCCGAGGAGCAAGTGCTGTCCGCAGGCGGGCAATCTGCAGCGGCGAACAGCCATCCAGGCGGTGAGGGCAGCAACGCAGGAGCGGCACACGAACAGGACTCTAAAATGGACGCCAGCCAATCGGTAAAGCGACCGAGAGAGAGCCAGAGGCAACACCTGATGGCATTGGCGAGGCGGCCAACCAGGCGTGGCCTTACGCTCGGACCCAAGAAAGGTCGGGTCGCGGTGGAGCCACGTATCCCACCGGATGATCGCCGGAGGAGTCTCTGTGAGTGGTCTCCGTCCCTACGACATTGCGGATGTTCGGCGCCTTTTTGACTGCATTTGCTTTCTAGTGCACGTGCGGTCCTATTTTTAATGCGAAAGCATTAACTGTACCATGGAGCGAGCCGACATCATCAGTTTGAAGCGCGCCAAACGGCACCTTAAATTCTTTCTCCTATACTTCGTTTGAGCTTCCGTCCGAGCGCAGCCAAAGGCTGAGGGACGGTTCGCAACTTCGAGAAGAGCAATCCTACGCACCACAAAGTAGTCCGCAAAAGTAATTTGTTTTTAGTAACTGTTTTGTGCGTAAACAATGCATAATATTTCAGATGTGTACTGCTGAGAATGATTTGCAACTAAAGGAATTGAATATCTGAAGTTTGTTTTTATTAATATTGTCACGAATGACAAGTGATGAGGCGGTGAATAACTGAGTACACTAAACGTTTAATCGGGCGAACTTGTGCCCAAAATGAAGAAGGAAACAAAAGACAACAGTAGAGTGTCGCGGGCGTCGAAGTCGGCGAAAGAGCAGAGTCGAACGCTGGGGCGAAACTGACTGCGGCTCGCCACGCGGAGCCCCTTATGTACATGCGTGGGCTTCTGGAACATGCGGCGTAGAAGGTTCGGTGTGTGGAACATTCTAACCTCGAATCAGTAAGACGGTTCTCGAATTCACCAGAACATCACATTACAGCATTATCAAAAGTGTAGACGCGGCCAGGAATCGAACCCTGGCCTTCTGCGTAGAAGGAAAGCGCGATAACCGTTAAGCCACGGGCGCGCTGCCTACTTGGTCAGCTGCGCCCGCGGCAATATATGTAAATGCATGTGGTTTGGTGAAAACACGTACATCCGCTGGCAACACGGCTGCAGCGCTCGGTTTTTCTCGTTGGTTTTTCTGTGATTTCGGCGTTTTCGTTCCCGTAATGGCCGAATCATGTGCTTCGCTGCTTTCCTCACCGAGTCGCTTCAAAACGTCCCTTCGCAAAGGCACGTTTGGGCGTCAGGCGCGAGAGGTCGTGATGAATGTCTACTTTCAAATTCGGCAGGAGACTCCGGCCGCGTCGTACCGCGAATGCGTTGTAAACAAAACAACAAAAAGAGCGTCCGGGCCACTACAATTCACTGATACGCGGCGAAATCGGGGCACTCCTTTACCTGCCGATCACATTGAACGCCGAGAAGCTGGTGTAAAGGACTGCGCCTCGACCACTGGTATATCCAGACAATACAAGTAAACATCAACGGCCGGGTCATCGAGAACCTTCCAACGTGTACTTACATCTCGAATATGCCAAACAGGTGGAAAGCTCGGACACAGACGCCAGCGGCCAGCTTACGAACTGACATCCCCTGTGACTAAATATCAGAACGTGAAAGGGCACTTTTTAAACCTGTAGCAGACGATACCGTTGATACACCCGTAGCAGACGAAATACCCGGCGAGCGCGGGCGGCGCGGATGACCAGCGGCGCAGCGGAGTGATACAAAAGTGCAGGCGAGATCGCGTGACCTATTGCCGGCGTGTGATTGGCTCCGGCCACACGTAGCTTTGGCTGCGCTCGGACGGAAGCTGAAACGAAGTATAGTGAAGCCAGCTCCCAGCTATGAAACCACGCGAAAAGCCTAGACAACGGCACCTAGTTTCCCCGATCCCATAAGAACGGAGTAAAGCTGATGGATTTCGGCTTCGATCCCATTGGCTGGCGCGCGTCGACGAGGCTCCCATTGGCCGCTGCGCGTCAGTTTCAACGACCGCTCACCTTATGGCGCTACGTGTCCGTTAGCGCGCCGTTAACACTGGAGCGTCCAAGGTCACAGCGGCGAGGAGAGGTGTTGGGAAAAAGCGCGCTCTGCCGTCGACGCAGACACGGTGCAGACGGGATGAGGGAGCGAAAAGAATGACATGAATGCTTTCGCATTCACAACTCATACAAAGTGCTTAGGTGTACCTCTGAGCCCTTTTTCTGCGAGCCCATTAATTATCTTTTGTTTCAGCTTCCCGCTTTATCCTTCATAAACCTGGAACAATCTCTACGTGTGGGCATGTTAAACGTGTGAGGCTTATGTGGCAAATGCCGTCTATACCAGGTGAATCGATTATTTATAGAGAAAGACCTGGACGTGGTCGCGGTTCAGGAAACGAAAATGGAGAGTGAGGCCAAGCCAGAAAACGGTGCGACTTTTTGAAGCGAGGTGTGACGTGTGCGTCAGCTACGCTAAGGGGACGTCTGAGGTGTTCTTTAGAGCACTACACGGGCCTACTTTTTGAGGCCCGGCCCCGCCCGGGCCCAGCTGACTCTTAGTCTTGCCCGACCCGAACCCGGCCCGACGGGGTGCCCTACTAATCAGGCCCGGCTCGTACCCGGCCCAATGGGATGCCTACCTGATTAGGCCCGGCCCGGGCCCGGCCCCTTAAGCGGCCAAGGCGAGCCTCATCTCTTAAATTCAAAGCCCCCATTGGGAGGTGTTGGTGTATTTGATTCGTTTAGCCAATCACGATCCACGCTAAACTATGACATGGTTAACGTTGATCAGGGGTGGACGAAAATTGCTCCGAATAAAAAAGCCCTGCATCACTGCGAAGAGCCTGAACGGCATGGCTTTTTTGCAATGTAAACTTGATGAGTTACTCAATGCTATTGTACATTGTCGGACCACTGTCCGCCCATCCCCTTTAGTGATCCGAGACGCAGACACCGATACGTGCATCGAAGCGCAATACCACGTAATTTTCTAAGTGGCTCGTGATTCGATCTGGCGGTCCGTATACCTTTCGCCTTTAGTCCATTGTAGGGTCAGACGGTATACACCAACTCTTGTTTACAAACAAACACCGGAGCGCCCCTAGCGGACGCCACCGGCACCGCGCATGCGCGATGGAGTGTGTGCAAGAAGCTCGCCGTCGCCCATCAAACAAACCATTGAAATGCGATGTTGTCGGCGTCGGTGTGAGTCCCCTGCCCTTTTTCGCGTTCGAATTGTTGATTCTACGTCTTCCTGGCAATGCCTGACTACTTGAGCGGCCTCAGCGAAATTACCGAGGTTCGTTACACCGCAGAACTTCGCTTGAATAATGTGATATGCGGCGATTCATTCCGCGTGGACGCCGCAGAATGTACGCTAAAGCCTGATTCGCGTGATGAGATTTCGCTCGCAATTTTTAGTCGCGACGTCGCTCGGGCTGCAAAAGCGTGAACCATAGCTGAGATGGTCGACGTCGATACTGAAAATCGCAAGCAGAATCGGACCAAGTGAATCAGGCATAACAAGTCGGTGATGGCCACTGGTAACAATGATCAACATCTCCTTGTATCTACTGTTTACATCGAGCCTGCTTACCAACCTTCAAACTTAAGTCTTTTGAGGCCTGCACTTACTTGTTTTCGCAAGTACCGGGCCAACATTTGGTCTACGGGCCGGTGTCGTCTAAAAGAGCAGACGACAAGCAGAAGCGTTTGAAAGAGCAGACGACAGCTCGAACGATCAGGCGGCCGTTCGAACTTGAAGACGCACTGAACGTAGTCCGCAGGTGGTCTGTACAACTTGACGGTTTTCCGGCGTTCATGTTGGAACAAAACAAATAAATCTGATTACCACAAATATCCGTGAATTCAACCCAAAGTGCTTCCCGCCCAAGCAATTGTGGTCCGACGGCGTCTGTTTTTCCTCATTTTCACGGCACATATCCACGTTCTCGGACGAACCGAGCACAAGAAAACTGATCTTCAAACTTTTCTGGACTCGTTTGGTACAGCCCCTGTCGCGGCGTTTTGACGAGAAGGTAGGTTTTTGTCAGGTTCGTTTCAAGACAACGCAGGAATACACGTCTCACATGGGGACTTCCGCCCACAGCCCCAGACCGGAAGTGCGCCCGACGCGCCACCACCGCGCTGTGACGTAACAGAGATGAGTTCGTGTATAGTGGGCTTGTGAACGTACCAGCCATGCAGTGGAATAACCGCTTTCGCTTCTTCATGCAGCTCGTAGCGCTTGTTTGCGTGGGACTTCTTGCGTCATCATCAAGGTGTCCTGACGGCGGCGTGTGTGCATCAACGATCCTTGGGATGCCACCATCTGATTTTGACTGCCTTTGGCCAGCGAGCGGACTTTCGGCGGCTCCGTGGGTTAACCTTAGGCCACCACCGCTCTATTTCCGCGCCAAAAGCAACAATCGCAAATCCCCAACCGTTCATTATATAATTAAAATCCATTTTAATTTACTAATAACAACATGAAGTTTGTTATTTCTCGCTATATATGGTGCCTACACCAATATCTTATGCCTTGGGCCCTGAGGGTATATAGAATAAATTAATCAATAAATTAGAATGCATTGATTCATTTTAGAAAAAGCCTTGTTTTAACGGTAAACCAGTTAATGATTTCATGTGATTGTCCCGATCTGAAAAGAATTACGCACAAGAGAGAAAACAATTATCTCCTTTTGCATCATTACCAGGGCTTCAGTTGTTTATGAGGTCTTAAAAAGCGGATGTATGAACGAAAGTGCATGATTCATAGGAGTTCTTTGTGCTATGTTGTTGTGATTGGTACAGCGTAAACTTTCAGATAATATTCGAGTGCGACATAAGTAAGCCCATACCAGCTGTTGAAGTTTTTCTTACGTTTTGTTTTTATTTCTAAAATCTAGGAAGATGTCACAACAACAAACGTTCCGGTGGATATCGCCCATCTAGTGGGCACACTGAAAGCCATAAAGTTTGGTTCTCGTGAGTACCTTGCCTTATTAAAATGTGAAATATCACCGATGTCGCGTTTGCACAACACTATCGTGAAGTATATGCATTCTGCCATTGGTGTTATAGTATAGATTAAACTAAGGTGTTGTCTTCGACTTTTTATATAAGTGTTGTGTCTGGAGATGAACGCAACTAACTAAAGTCCCTGCCAGCTAAAGAAACAAGTGGCAAGATCTGCAGCTTCTGAGATTCTGGCATTTGCGGAAAAGAAAGCCGAAGCACGAAGTTACGAAGCAAGATGACTTGACATAATAAGTTATGCCGAGGGTTTAAGTTCTAAGTGGCTATTCTCGGTGAGTATATAGTGGAACGACAGCCAGCGACTAATCGTGTTAAAAGGTTTTACTCGACCGACAGCTCTAATGCTTATACCCTGTTGCAGGTTAAAGACCGACCTACAGAATAATTTGCCGCTGGCTGAGAAAATTCTTCTCGCCAACTCTCCCTTTTCTACCCTCTTCCACTCGCATCTGGACGAAGGGGGACTTTGTTTGTCGCTGGCATCTTACGGCTGGATAAGCTGGGAGCTTATCCAACACCTCCTAGACTAGGGAGATGTTGGATAACGCCTCCCTAGTCTAGGGAGGGTGTTGGATAACACCTTCTCTTTCCGCATGGCCGAAAGAGATGTCATCGAGGCCGCGCTAGAGCGCTGAACAGGAGGCAACACCTGTTGATTTACCGTCGCAGTAACGAGTTATTATTGATTCAAGCGCGTTTATTTTCTTTAATGTCAACTGTGTACCACATTCGGGTTAGAAAGACGAATTTTCTTAGACTGGCAAATTATTGCTGCATATAATCATTGATGACGAAAGAACGTGGTAGTTGCACAACGATATTTCAAGATATTACATAATACACAAAATTGTGCAATGATGTTATTATCCCCGCAAAAAGGATTATATATGAATATCGTTGCCAAACATTACACGATTATGAATGCTTGAAAACGGCATTCCACATTACAGTACCAAAACAGTTGATATCAGTTAACACATGTAATAACTGCATTATTACTTGAAACTAACACAGCAGTGTATTCAAAAGCAAAATGTAGTGGTACGATATGTTGTTTTTTGCCGTAGAGTTGTTGATTGTGGAACTGATTTCTACAAGAAGTTTAATTTATTTTGATTTAATCCTCTTTGCAAAAATTTCAATTTATTCTTATTTTATCTTATTTTACTTCGTTTTGCAGACAGAATTACCTGAAATCTTGTGATATATTTTTGAATTCAAGGTTTGGAGATATATCTTCCACTGAACGTTTTTGAGCTTACACCGCAACATTAAGATAATACTGTTGTGTCCTTCGTCCCATGCTTTTAACAAAGTATGAAGATTCCTGATTAGCCAGTAATGTAGTACTGAAAACTGCGTTGTAGATACGTTGGTATGGCAAATTTATTACTTTGGTTTGATTATAAACATTCACATCCCATCACCTTATTTGTGTCCGACAGTAGTATGTTCGACGAAGAATCTAAACATCTCTTTGTACAAAACATAGTGAACTCCAGTGGCATCTGCTTTTAAGTCCGAGCAACAACGTTGCCTCAGAAATAAATTTTCTATGTGAATGCAAGCAGTTCAGAGAGCTTCTTGTCGAGAGCTATTTGCATCTACACTACAAATGAAGCTGAAATTCTAGTCTATATCACCTATGAATGCTGCTAATAAATTCATTCTGTGTATCTATATGGGTGGCCAAGCTGCGGCTCGCGAGCCACATGCGGCTCTTCGCGTGTTAAAGTGCGGCTCGCGGCTTCCTCCCCTACCTCCCCCCCTCCCCCGCCTTCTTCCCGGCCACAAGCCCACTTCCCCGAAAAGATAAATGGAACACGTTTTAAATCGAAAGACAGCTGTTGTGGTTGGGCTGTCTTGTGCTACTGCTACCTTACGCACAGTTGAAGTGCTTTTGACTCGATAGACTGAAAGTAGTTCGAGTTTCGTATTTTGCTCTCGACAAAAGCTTGCATCCCCCCCCCCCCGCCGCTCTTGGAAGTTTGGTGGTTTTGTGTGCGGATCTAAAGCCCGGTTCAGCAGTTCCGTTTGACTGCGTTTGACTGCGTTGCGGCAGCGAGACACCAGGACATCCCTGCTGCTTATATCGCGTGCCAGGAAGATTCCTTGAATTGGATTCCACGCTTCATACGAAGCACAGATGTGCCGGTGACTCGCTTTCGGTTCTCACCGCAACGCAGTCAAACGCACTCAAACGCAAGTGTCTGAACCGGCCTTTAGGCCGGGTAAGCCTGGCCACCCCTGCTATATACCCACACGCGGCCCTGACGTCACGCAGCTGCGGCGGCGCTGTCGACGGCAAAGCGCATGCGCAGATGCTTCACTTCATGTGAATTTGGTTTCTGCGCATGCGCAGTGCCCACACCTGGTGTGGGCAAACGCGGGCTCGTTTGTAAACAACGTGTCGCTCTATACAGAACCTTCCTGACAAAAAGAGGCACCACGCGCACGGCACATCGACTTGGTACTGAAGCACAGCCATAGCAGTTAGAAGACGGCACACATATTTGGACTGAAATGTACTGCATATCCAGGCACGTGCACACTCTTGTGTCAATCTTCACAAACGTCATGAAGTCATTGTTAACGAATTGATTATCCCCAGAACCCGCATCGGCGAAAGGAATTCGCCGATGGGGCCGCCGGTAACGGTGCCGGTTATCTCCACCGGTCGCCGGGGCCATGGCCTTCCCTCTCCGCCATCTTTGTATCCCGACTCGCCAACCTTGAAGACTTCCAGTTTAGAAGGTGTCGGCTTATCCCGGCTTATCCAGCCCCAAGATGCAGCAACAAAACGAGTCCCTTCGCCATCTCTACCGGTTTTCACCTCAAGAACCAAAGTAGAAAAGTCCGCTCGTCGAGGGAGCATTACTATTTTCCCCCGTTATGCGGAGAAATAAGATATGTGCGGGTGCATTTTAGATTGGATATATGTTATCTTATCAAGACGTACACGTTCAAAACTTCAAAAGCATCGCTTCTTCCTTTGACAAGGAAATCTTGTAAGAACTACTGCGCGCCGCGTATGAACAATGCGTAAAACTTACTTTTTTCTTGAAGTGAAAACGGGTATAGATAGCAGTGGAAGTGGAGGAAATGGGAAGGGTGGCGAGGAGCATTTTCCTGCCTTGCGGGAAAAATCTTTTTGTAGGTCGGGCTTTAAGAAAAGCGGAAGAAGCTCCTTCCACAAAGAGCAATACATTTTCCACTTTAGCGGAGCGAACGTGGACAGATAGCAGTGGAAGCGAGGGAGGATGTGAGTCCACCCGCCTCCTTTCCAGCGTTCGTCCATTAAAATGGAAAGAGTGAAGGGTTCTGTGGAATAAGCGCGTTCTGCTTTTCTTTTTCTGCACCTGGGTATAACAATTAATATCGGTTTATTCTCTCTTTAAGCGTTCAACGCACCGTGCTGAAAAATCAGTCGTGGCATGTTTTCTTTTTCGGAACTGAGCTTTGCTTCTCCCTGAAAGAGGCAGACCCAAGATTGGCAGGAAGTAACTTTCTTATATATATATTTTTTTTATGAACGTGAGTTATGGATGCAGACTTAGTTTTCTTCGATCCGATGACTTGTGTGCAGATTCTAACTTATTTCCTGGTTTATGGAAGAGCTCAGAAAAATTATATCCGATATCAGGTACCCTATCGCACCTGCTATGACTACTATTTAACTTCGTTACTGACAGCCATGTAAAAAACGAACAGGCTTGATTGGTGCTTCCTAAGGCGCATTCCTTATACTTTTGTTTAGTTTAGATGCTTTTCGCAGAAAACAGACCACCACCTTTCTATACTTTTTTTTTTCAAATGAATTCTACAAGAAAATATAGATGCCGTGGCGACAGCTAGAAAACTCGTTTCTATGTAATGCAGCAGCGTCAACCGCACGTGTTTTTTTTTCTACTTTGAATAAACAGCAGGTAGCGACGGGAGTGCCACATTTAGCGGATTTTGGCGCTGCACTCCAGTATTACGGGAATAAAAGTGAACCCTGAAAACTGTTATTGTTTTCATGGAATTCTTAATTCAGCCCTTATTCTGTTGTTATAATGATTTACCACATGCTTATCCTGTGACCTTGGGCAGTTGTATGATGTCAGACGTTCCGCTGCTCCGACCATAATAGAAGAGTGTTACAGAACTCTGCAAGTAAACGTTTCAAAATGTTTGCGACACCAGCAAAATAAAATTTGTAAAGCCATGACCATGTTAAATAAAAATACAAGAATCGGCTAATTCTCGATCTCAATTCATCTCGGGTAAATATTGGTTCTTGGAACTATCGTATAGCACGCGTGGTAAGGACGCAAGATGGAAACAAACTGTATACTTCCCTGTTTAGGAATTTAAACAGTCATTGAGTCGTTTTTTTTTTTTTGCAGCTCTTTTCCACTTGGACTTAGTGTATACTTGGATTTAGTGCGTTACCGTAAGAGGCCCATGGCCCTCGGTAGGCACAGTAAATAAACAAATATATAAATCAATACATAAATAAATACTTAAATAAATAAACATTGTTCACTGTAACACACAATTTATGAAGTTATTGATACAGATATTAAATACGGCGGGCAACAAATGTCACCTAGTTTTACTTGCATTACAACATACTTAGATGCTGTAAATCCTATATTATTTACACATAAGGGGAGCCAAAAAACAGTGTTTACGGTGGGCTGTTTTGTCAGTGGCCTAAACAAATGAGCGCAGCAGCGGCTAGTGCTTCCCACATAGTCGCACATGAATATGGCTACGAACAACTAGACTAGAAACTTAACAAGATACTTATTGCTTGAATCAAAATTTTGTCTACGTACAACCCTTAACTTTTCCAATCCCTGGGTGGATTGCGACTGCCTAAATCGAACATTCGCCGAAAGATTGCCCAAGAAACGGAGCGTCTGACAAGACACGAGCATTTTGTTATTGACGTGTAGCCAGTGATATCGCAGGTAAAGGAATAAGAAGGCCGGAGAGCGAATCGTGCAGCAAGAAGCGTGAAGCTGATAAGTCACGCTCTGCTTTCCTTAAAGGCCGACGTCCAACCTCGGGTTTCTGCAAGGAAGAAAATCCTTTCAGCGCTCCCCTGTCCTAAGCTGCGAGGGGCTCCAAGTTGCGGCAAGCTAAAAAGTGGAGAGGATATTGGAAAGGAGAAGGCGGGCAAAAGTTGAAAGCGTGAAGTGTACGTCGGCCTTTATGATATGTCACGGACTGCTGCTGTATTCTCTTTCAAGCAATTATTTCGTTGTATTAGCTGTTTAATTGCTTTTGAATTCGTTGAGCGCGACTGCTTGTTTTTAAATCCTTTTATAAGTTTTGATTTATAGTTTTTGTAAACATATATATGTTGCCTAGTCATTTTTGAAGTTTTTAATATTTTAGTATCGACAGGGCGTCAAACGTATCTGAACAATAATTTGGCACTGTATTCTCAATAACTCTTGTCACAAATTTACAAACTATGAGGACCGCAAAGCGAAAACAAACATTTCCCCATTAACTAAAAAAAAACACCAACTGCTGTGACATTCTAAAAGTAAATTTAAGATACAAATAAAAGGTCCGCCGCCATTGTAGCATTAATTTATTAAAGGTCAAGTTCAGTTTTTGTAAATGATTTATTCATTCGGCTGAACGTTTTTCCGTGTTCTCTAGTGGCACTGCAAACAGTCCCTTTGTGAATTATACTAGAATTTAGTGATTGCCATGAAGTAACCTCACCAGAAATTATGGTATAGCATTAGCAATAAAAAAAAACGCTATTCGCTTAAAGTAATTGAACTGCTCGTTGTAAAGAAAAAGATGCACAGAAAAAAATAAACAGAGGCAAAAGAAGACATGTACGACAGACGTGTCGTATGGTGTTGTGCTGTCTGTTTTTTTCTGTTTTTTGTGTGTGCTCTGCTCTGTTTTACGATCAATCAGTACTGATTGGTCCAGTTTTAACATTTCTTCTTGAACCTGTTTGTGCACCCAGGAGTCGAGAAACACGTTACTCTCATATCGATATTAAAGAAAGAAAGAAATAGTTTCATACTTCGACAAGGTGACACGTCAACATCTTCACCTGCTTATCTGAGATAGTCGATGATTTTCCAGTGTATCGTTGATGACAGTTAATTCTAAAATGAAGCTCGTAGAGAATTTTTTTTGCACCGTTATTAAGACGGAAGCACATCAAATATGCCCCGCCCCATTCATCTTAAGATAGCTTATTACCAAATAAATGTTGGAGAGCATGAAGATAAGAAAGCCGCGCAGCTCAAACGAAGCGCAAATTGAGGAAGAATCGCACCCGACGCTAAGAGGCATTAGACTCCGACTTGTACGTAGTTCAACTACTCTACTCAAGTTACTGTAGTTTAACTACTTTTCTAAGTAGTTTAGTAACTTTCAATTACATTTTTATTTGGGTAATTAGTAGTTTACTTTAATTGCTTTTTTGAATAACTTGTACTCAAGTTACAAATTACTTTCGAATTTTAGTGCTTGTTTTGCCTATCAACAAACATTCCTGCACAAAGGAGATAAGATGTTGGAAGATCAGCTAATATTTCCAAAGAGGGGAAGCATGGGGCGTAGGAAAGGGGGGGGGGGTTGGAGAGTCCGAACCCCCCCCCTCCCAAATTTTCACAAGCCCCACATTCAGACACGACGCAAGAGAGGCCGAGTAACTGCGGGATTAGCGCCGATGACTGGCATTTCTCTGTGCCCCGAAGCTCAAGAAGAATTGACCCATTTGAAGAAAGGGCTGCTCCCCGCTTCTCCCCAACGTAGAAAGTTTCGCCCACTACAGGAGGTGCACACACATGCATCCTCACTCAAATGAGGCACCAAAATGCAGCACCTGCTCTGAAACTCATCTGGTGCTCCCGTAGTATGTGCTGTGCTCGAAGAATCGCGTGCTAAAGGGCAACGCAAAGATTACCTTTTTGTGTTGCATTTCCTCCCAAAACTCAGAATATGCAGGTCTTCAAAGATTCAAAGATCGTTCGAGATACCTGTAGTAATCTCCCCAACATTTTTTTACAAAAAATAATAAACAAGCAGTGTTTTTGAAGTTCTCCATGTACATATTACTTAAGGTACTACTGTTTAGAAAAATTGTACTTTACTTGAAGTAAATTCTCTTAACATGTATACTTGTATTTTCCGAGGAAAGTAAAACTCCCTACTTCAATAAACATTCTCCGAACGGGAAAAAAAAAAAGAAGAAAAGGGCGGTATCGTCGTGTGAAAACGCTCACTTTCGAGACGTCATCTGGTCATTTCTCTGAGTGAAGTAATAGCGGCTGTAAGACCGATGGAAATAAGTGTCTTATAAGTTGATTGTGTAAAATAGCTTGTCAGCGAGAGTAAAACAACTACTCAGCGGCGACTTGACCTTATACAATATTGGCTGCCATTTCCGTATAAAACTGATGCTCCTCTGATTACCCCTGAAGCAATGCATACTAGTTAAAAAAACACTCTATAGGAAATGAAAGGGCATCATGAAAGATTGTGTTAAAAGTGCTTTTACTTTACCTTGAAATATATTGTATTTATGTACGTTACTTCAAGTACATTGCACCCGGTGTACTTACTACATAACCTCTCATGTACTTTGCACTTTACTTCAAGTACTTTTTAGATGTACTTTACGGAACACTCTAAGAAAGCAAACACTGTCTGCAAAATCAAGCTCAGAGAGCGCTAAACCTCAAAGTAAAAATGACACATTCGCAGTACATCATTGACCAAACAAACAAGAAAGTACAAGACAATTAGGCACACAGAAGCAGAACCAGCTATTACAGCATTTCTGTGAAAAAAACAAGCCGACTCATATTTGGCTAGAACAATTTCGCCAACGGATCAAAACCTCTGTACTTTCTTTTTACCATAAAAACATATATAAGTAACTTCAAAAGTAACTTCAAAGTAATTCGATACTTTTTTATGGTAATTAGTAATTTTCTCAATTACTTTCTATTTGAGTAATTTCTACTCTACTCAAATTACTTTTGACGTCAACACTCAGTAACTTAACCTAATTACTTTTTTTGAGTAACTTGTACATGTCTCCATGATTAGAGCCATACCATAGCTCGGAGCGTGTCACGTGGCCTTCAGGTTGGAAGGAGCGACACGTGGGGCCTGAGATCTCGTCGCACGCGTGGAAAGCGTAAGTGGCTAACGCGGCTCACAAGGTTCGTCGCCACACACAGATAGTAACGGCGAAACGGAATGGAGCCAAAAGACTGAACAGGAAGCGACCTCGTTCCAAGACCAGCTGTTACGGAAGAGGAGTATTCTCGACCCTGTTTGACGGGATGCCTTTCGGCCGCTTTCCGTCAGCGTCGGTGGTATAGTGGTTAGCATAGCTGCCTTCCAAGCAGTTGACCCGGGTTCGATTCCCGGCCGACGCACTACTTTTTTTTTTTTCACTTTTGTATGTTTTTTGTTTTTGTTTTTTGCAATTGATGCGTAGTGTACATACTTTGGGCGAAAACACACTGACGTTTTGCGTCACCTGAATCGAGGTGAGAACATTTCTCAATTCTGTCTTAAATTTGAGTTGTCTCCGAAAAAAATTTACATGGATTTTTCCGCCGCAAACTTAAACTACGCATCGCCGAACGCTCATTCTACGCCCGAGCGTAACGCTAGAGATCCGAACCAGACGCTAAATTTTCAACACGAACCGATATTTTATTGAAAAGTTATAAGTGATTTTTCGAAAAATGTCAGTGAGAAAATGGTGGCCCACAGAACTCTCGAATACGTGGACTTCTATGGCGCCAGAAACGGAAAGCGGGCGAAAATAGACCCTCCATTTTCCCATCTAAATCTAAAAAAATATATATATTCTAGCTTTTAAAAGAAATATTGGCTCGTGTTGAAACGTTGGCATATGGTTCTGACCTTTAGCGCTACATTTAGGCGGAGAATGACCGTTCGTTGATGCGCAGTTTATTTTTTCGGTAAAAACAAAAACCCTATTCATGTTTTTTTCTTTTTTTTTGGTAAAACTTTGTACATACTTTAGCATGTGAAACCAAAATGAGAAAAAAAGGCAATCGGGTCTTATTTAGGGAGCTGTCACGACGCTCACTTGTTCGTTGTAATTCTGACGTAAAACAATTCACGAGGAGGTCGCGGTGTCACCGTGCTTTCCTGCCATCACGGCGCCGCCCCCTTCCCGGGGTCGACATGACACATGAGGGGCACCATGGCGCCTCTTCCTGGCCCCAGAAGGTTCCTCGAAGCCCGAGCTGCCTGAACGTTATCAGACTTTTGAATCCAGAATTTCGTCTGGCCCTGACACTTCCTCAATCGTCCACGTCACCGTCAAGTCCGCAGCCCGAGAACCCTGATACGAAACTAGTACCCACTTCGCATTGAAGGGCATGCGACATCTCTTCCATCCATATGGCAAGTTTTGCAGCAGCTGTAACCGCTCGGGCCCCCAAGACCTCCCCCCCCCCGTAGTCGGCGCCTATGGAGCAGGCACCTCTTCCATAGGCGTTCCGCTAATGGCGTTAAAAGATGTAACTGAGTCATGAAGGTATGGGATTCTGACTTCATTAATCTCGCAAAGGAGGATATAAAATAGAACAAAGACAATAAATGACGTTTTTTATGTGACTCAAAAGTTGTTGCCGGAGCTTCCTTTATTACTATGACTAACGTCCACCCCTCTGGGCCGGAATCCGTGCAGGTAATTTATTCATTATAATTACATGCCGTGTTTATATTCCACAACACCTACCTAGATCCTAACCGGTTAAAGGGGTCATGAAACGCTTTTCCAACTTTTTCCTGTTTAGCTTTCCTCCTCAACTCATAATTCGCACATTCCACCAAGCAGGTAAAGAAAACGAAAAGCGGGGAGGCACCTCTTGCTCGGAATCTGGTTTGTATAGACCTTTTCTGTGTACGCTCGTCCCTAGCCACCTAATAGGCATATCCGGTATGGGCGACGAAAAAATAATCCAACGCTTCAATTTGCAAATAGTAAAAAAATAAAGGGGAGGCAAAACGAGAAAGTGTGACGGTTACGCTTATATCCTAAATGCCTGCTATTGGCGTGGCAAAGGCAAAACAATGTTTTCGCCCATACTGGAAGTGACGTCAATTCAAGATGGCGGCGCACTTGCAGAAAAGGTCTATACACGGACAGACCCAATGTCCCCCTAGAAGATTAGCCCGTCGCTCAAAATTCAGACAAAAGTTGCTTTCCCCAACCCGTTCACCCCGAAGCTGACAGTGCTGTGGAAGCTACGTGCTCGTTGGGCCAGCCACACTTGCCACGTGATCACGCTCCTTCGGGCATACCTACGCGCAGAGAATGAGGTCAGGTGGTGAAAGGAAGGCGGCTGATTGGTCCGGCAAGCGCGTAGCTTCCACCACAATGTCACCTATGCATAGCTGATATTGTGGTGGAATATTGCTATCACAGCTGTGCATAGCTGATATCGCTTATTCCCTTCACCCCATGGGGTGAAGGGAATAAGCGAGGTCCAGTTTAATGTGACGTGCGTTTGGACCGATGACGCGCTTTTGAGACAGCGGATGTATCACAGTGAAAAGGCAGAGAGCTTACGAAGGGGAGGATGTACGAAATAGTCCGCTGTGTTTTCAAATTTTCGCACCGAAAGTCAGGGTTTATACTTTCTACCTTTTTTTCTTTTGCCCCACTGAACGATGTGCTATTAGTAAAATCCCAATCTAAAATGATTTATCCCAACCCAAAATTCGTTTCATGGGCCCTTTATATTGGTTGTTTTAGGGGTTACGAAATATATATATCTCATATCAGATACCGCGTTATATGCCATCATTGCGTCTACTATGCTCCGGTCACCCTTAAACGGAGGATAGAAGCTCCACCTTCAGCGCAAGCTTTCGGCCCTTGCTATCACAAGTGTGAACCCGCAGGCACGCGCAACCAAAGTACTGTGGTAGCCACCGAGCTCCCGCTGAAGGCGGAGCTTCTAATCTCAGCTTAAAGGGGCGATGCAACAATTTTTGTACTTTGCGCAAATACCGCGGAGAACGGATCCCTGACGTTGATGACCTATGAAACACGCGTTCGTTTTTCACCCCACGCAATAGAAGTCCCAGAAACAAATTAAAGAAAAACGAGCACCGTTCACCCCCTCAACTCGCAGCCAGAACAAGCGGCCACGTGACCTGGAATGGATTATATGCCGCCAATGTTGATCATAGCCACGCGCTGGGGTTGGCAAAGCAGAGGACACGTGCTGAGTTCCAGACATTGTTATGGCTCGGCTATTGTCGTCGTTGCAGCGATTGGACACGGGCCCCTACCCGAATGCTTCTCGAGCTATAGTAATTATCACGAGCCCAAATCGAGCGCCCATGCAATGCTCGGGTCCAATCTATGAACCGCATTCAAATATCGTCACTTGGGTGTACTGCGATCCCCACGTTACGTCATCAAATTTTGCAAAAGAAAGATTGAATGAAAATGATCGCTTTTGTCCTTGCAATTACACCGCAACAAAGGAGTTTCTTGGCCAGTAGCGTTGCGTGCGAGTATCTTTGAGTCCCACCAGTGCCAGTAAGCTCGTGTAAAGTGAAAAACATTCCAACTGAATATTGTTGCACAGCTCCTTTAAGGATTAACGGAGTATATTCCACTTCGCCGGCCATATAAAAAACAAAAAATAAAAAAACAAGCCAGAGTAGTTTTGAATGTTCTTCCTTTTGATACTTGCTGGAGTTTAAATGCACCTCGCACGAACGGGTTGCCATCTATGTAACTGTTCATTATGTTTTTGACCTAATTGTGCAAGGAGACACAAAGCCCATGACGACAGCTACGAAGGTCATTCGTAATAGACGGATCTCACTAAGCGTTCCACGCATGAGTGACGCCGCCATAACTTTAGACCGCAGGAGGCAGGCGCTTCACAGCGCGTGTACTATTGCACTTGGCCTGTCATATGAAAGAAAAAAACAACAACAGAAAACAACGCACATTATTTTCAAGGCGAGTTTATATGCAGTTCGCACAAATTGGTCGACATCAATATGACTTCAGTGTTGTAGGTTGTTACTGAAATGTAATAAAATACATTACTCATTACTTGCAAAATAAAGCAACGCGTTAGAGACCTACGTTGCCTCAAAATAAAAGGAACGCGTTAACGGTGCCGTTATCTATAAAAAGTAACGCACAGTACTCTCGCGTTACTTTTTATTTATAAATTGACGGTAACTGCATTTTTTGGTGGATAGCTTTTTTCGACACTCTGACAAAGGGCGTGGCATTGCGGTTTTTCTTAAGTCGGACTTTTTGCGTGGGGAAAAGACGGGCAAAATTTTGAGCGTATGTGGGATGAGTACTATGCTGAGCGCAAGTTCGTCTACTTCTTGCACAGGGGTTGCAGTGACGTCAGAATGACGCCGAGCTCTTATTGGCTGATTGAGAAATATAATGGGTAGAGTTCAAGCTGTCTAGCATTGAGGTCTACCCCCTATCCTTTCAATCAAAACCAATCAGAGCTCGGCGTCATTCTGACGTCACTGCAACTCCTGCGCAAGACGCAGCCGACTTGCTCTCCGCATAATTCATGACTTGGCTCCGCAGCCAACGCTACAAGGTAATGGGACCAATGAAGCAGCTTCAAAATCCCAAGTCACTGGGCATTTCTCCAGCGGAGCTGTTAAAAGCTAGTTTCCCCAGGATCGTGTCCCCCGCAATAATATGAAGACACCGAACTCTGGACACCTACCGCCACCTATGAATGACGGCGGCAAGCCACGTATCTGTTTGCCGCTATCGCTCATAGATGGCGGCAGCCTTTCCACTCTGGCTTGTCAACTTGCGGCCGGCCATTACTTTCCATTGTACAGCTCCGCTGGTCTTCCTTCTTCACCAGAGTGGAAACGCTGAAAGTGTTTTGTTTATGGTTGGTTCAGCGATGATAAAACACGTACAGAAACATGGCGAAGACCACGATGGTGCGCTTTTGACGACATCTGATTGGTCCCATCAGCTCGCAGCGTCGGCTGCTCCTCGACTTAAGGTAAAACGAAGAATAGAAACGCGAAAAAAATTAAGTGTATATTTCTTGAAGTCGTAGAAAGATGTCACGAGTAACGTAACTACGTTACCCGTTACTCGAAATAAGTAAATGAAATACGTTACCCTTTACTATTTTGGAAAAGTAACAAGTACGTTACTACGTTACCGAAAAAATTACCGGTAACGCCGTTACTTGTAACGCGCGACCGCCGATACTGCGTTCTATATGTTTTCAAACCCAATTGTGCGAGGAGACATGGAGCCCATGACGACAGCTAGGAAGGCCATTCTTAATTGACGCTGCGTCGTCGACCATAACTGCTGTTATTGTAGAAATGGATATAAACATCATAGAACGTAGACCAGGTGACAACGTGCTGCCAGACTCAGCTTTTGCGGTGATTACCGTGAAAAGGTGTTGTTTCTCGTGGGATTCCCACCTGTCCAGTAGCTATTTCTAAAAGGCTGCCTTTTTTCACCCTGGGCACTTGCTTCAGGTCACGTACGAGGTTTCACGGCGCCAACAATAATGCGAGTGGAGTGGGAAACTGTACTATAATTCGTTTTACACAAACTAGCTCCGTTCACACACTTGCGACCGACTACGACCTACTGAAACCGGACGAGCGTACTTGCGACCGCTCACGACCGGACTCGATGCTGCGAAGCCGGTGGTAAGCCGCCACAAGAGGCTAAAAACCCGGTCCCGTCTCAGTCAGTCGTACGGAAACGCGAGTGTGTGAACGGGGTCTAACCGCAGCCGACGCCGTACGAGCTGATGGAACCAATCAAATAGCCCCAAAAGTGCAGCGTCACTGTGCTCGTCGTCTTTGTGCGCTTCCCATCACCAATTACGCGCTTTGAATGCGGCGTGATCCTGCCTTTTTTTGCGTATGATTGGTTTATAGCCAGTAGCCGCGGATACGTGGAGGCGACCACATGGAATCGAGATATGACGACTGTGATTGGATAGAAGACGAAGATGGACTGGGCGCATCTGGTTGGTTCCCTTTCAGTTCGATGTGCTATACTCTCGCATCCTCGTAAACGCACTCCGTGATTAGCAAACGCACGAAGATGCAATTTTACGCTGCTTCATTGACTTAACCGTATCGTACACCGACAGCTGTGGTCACGACTTTTAGTGAAGTCGAGCGTAGTAGATAGACATAAAAAAAAGTTATGCAAAAAAAGACAAAGGACAGGTACTAGAAAGGAACAATCCCGTCGTGTCTTCTACTACTTCCGCTTTATTTTTCATTTTTATGCTGTTGTCATTTTGTAATGCCCGAGACCCACTAGACTAGAGCGACAAACAGAAACAAACGACACCGACAAGCCTCAAACACATGCAGAATGCTCCCGATCGTACGTTTGGCAGGCGTTTAGTCGTTCGGTGATCGTGAAATAAGCGCGATTGATTGCAAAGCCTGCCAAAGATACCCTCGCGTGCATGATGCTTGTATTCGAGCATATAGTAAAGAGCCTGTCACATCGCGAGACTCTGGTTTGAGGCTTTGCGCTATCGTTCGTTTCTGTTTGTCGCTCTGATGGCACTCGGGCATAATGACAAAAGCGCAGTAATAACAATAGCGCAACAGTACAAACCTGGGCACCTCGCCCAAGTTTATACCTTTACACGCTAAAGTCGCGGAAAGCCTAATTAAAGTCGTTTACTGTGCTCTTGCTTTGTCAGGCGTTTTCTTTTTTCTTTCTTCACTTGGCATTTTATCGTTTAATATCGCAATCTGATTGGCAGTGGAGCGCTAATAAGTGGCTCGGGACTCACCGCTCTGCGGTTCGCAAGCCTTTTAGAGTGACGGCAATGATATTTTCTATTTTGCTGAGAGGCATATCTTTTCACTGAAACAAATGCTACAGGTGCCCTCACTCTCAAATTTCAGTTTGATGGACCTTAGGCTTGGGTGGACGTCAGCTGGTATAGAGAAATTTTGTTTTCCTTTTGAACCGTTTGATTAGGCCCACACCCACAAAAAAAATAATAATAAGGCAAGCACTTACGAATCTTATTCGACACCCCAGAGAGTTGCAAACAACGTTATGAGTTTGGGTGCAGCTTACTTTTTATTTTGTTGCCGGTTCTTATGATATGTATTTCTTTTTCTCTAAGGGTGCATTATTTGTTTTGGGTGTTAATTGAACATACTGCGTTAACTCCCACTAAACTCAAAGTCAACGGAGACATTATATTCGATACATTATAAAAAGATGGTTTGATTTTTAATATTAAATTTGCCGTCTAATTTTATTTTCATATCAATGTAGCAACAGTTCTAAATAAATGTGTTGATCAATGAACGAAATAGAAAGTGTAAGGAGCGCCTTTATTTTTTATCGGTACTTGGACAATGAGTACCTGCGCCAGGCACTAATCGTCGTATTTATTATATAGCAACTCGAATTAATTTAAATAAAGCACATGGCAGAGCTGCTGCGGTTCCAGATAAAGCTATAAAGAAATTCAATCTAGGAAACGGCGGTTCAAGCAAGAAGTTTTATTTACTTGCAGTACGCAGGTGGATTGCAAAGAGCCGCAAGTAGCGTTCACGCTTCAATTACTGGAAAAAAAAACGCACACAAAAAACACGTGCAGTTGCTATGGTGGGAACCACGCAAGGGCATCTGCCATTTGCGCGACCTACGCAGTTATTTACACACTAAATGCCCCTATGCGCTTTTGTTTCCTTTCCATCGTAACGAATTGCTGTGCTTTCTTGGATGCCTTGTCAACGCTCGTGCTCCGAAAGTTTTAGATGCTGCCAAATGATTGGCACGCACTTTTTATTTTTTTAGCGCTCGCGTGCTCATATGTTTTCACATTAACACATTTTTTATATGTGCTCGCAGACCACATTTTGATACAGAAGTGAGAACAGGGCGTGTGTTACCTGGATTATTAATACTGCCAGTCACACTCGGCAGGGGTACCGCCGACGTAAAATTAATTGGCGCAAAATCGCGAGAAAAAAAAAGACTCTCGCATTTCTTGATGTCAGCAGAACTGCTGTCTTTTAAACGCGTACAAGCTTTAATCGGTTTACTCACTGTTGTTGTTGCAGCAGTGAGGAAACAACCCGTAGCGACGTAGAGCGCAAGAGGCTGCGTGGAACCATATTTTCAACTAAAAGCTGTCGTCGCTACATGGCCATATTTCCAATTACAAAGTGAGCATCGTGAAAAGCTGTTGTTTTCGTAGGATTTCCCATCCAGCTGGTGTTCCTGTGTTAATCACTGCCATTTTCAACGTGCACATGCTCTGCTCAAACAGACTTCTGAGGTCGCTTATTTTTGTTTTTATAAAGACCATTTTCGAAGGAAAAAGCTATAATTGAGCAGTTCTTGAAATGCTTGAAACGTCAATGAAATAAAACCTGTAATACCATGAACGCTTGAAGGAAGAAAATACTGTAAAACCGTTAATGTTTGCGAGCCCTTAATTTTCGCGAATTTCGCGAATTAAAAAAGTCGCGAAATTTAAGGTCACGCGAAAATTTCGATCTTTAAGAATTTCAGTGCAGGCATCTGGAATTCGCGAAATTTAGTGGCCGCGATTCTGTCCTTTGTGACCAATTCGCGAAAAATAGGAGCCGCGAAATTAAAGGGTCTTACAGTATTCTTCACCTTCTGGTTCCGATTAGTTCTTGTATAGACATGGGTTCGTAAAATTTTCTTGTCGCTCGAATCGTAAAGACGCAAGGGCAAAACAAACTGTACCCTCCCTGTTTATGCATTACAGGCTAAACCAACGAGGTGTTCGTTACTGCCAAGAAACGCCCTAAGGGGGCTGGGAGGTAGCGCTTTCACCTAGAAACTTTTTAAGGCTAACACCCAACAATTTGCCTAGCGGAAAATATGGAATCAGTATGTAAAGTTATTTAGGGTTCCAAGATATTGTACACAAATTTATGGCACAATCTGTTCTTATATACTTATTGTAAATGCATCAGTATTTGCGGAAAGCAAGAGCAAATCCATCTTATGTTTACAGTTTGCATGTTTGAGGGATATCTATATCCGGGTTTCCTACGTTTAAGCTGAATAAGGAAAAAAAAAACTGCTTTCGGGAACCGACTGCCAGCCACGGCGGGCGTTAGGGCTTGAATACTAATTTGCGCAATAAATAACTAAAGTCTACTAATTACCTTTTTAGCGAAAGGAAGTATGATTCCAATTAGAACTTTGCAGAGCGTCAGGGGGGGGGGGGGTAAGTTGCCACTTGGTAGGGCAGATGCAATAGCTATGCGAAAACGCGGAAGATATTCTGCGCCACAGTCTCAGGCGTTAAACGAGCTGTTTGGGTGCCTCAGTGATGCGTACATGTAAAATGGGTCGTGCAACAACTTTTGTACTTCCAATAAAAAACACTAAGATGTAATCCCTGGCGTTGAAAAGTTTGCGAGAGACCCATTTGTTTTCCTCTCTGCGCAATTTCAGTGGCAGAAAAAATAAAGGAAAGAAATATCTTTGCCAACATCAACTGGCCATGAGAACAAGCGGCCCCGTGACCAGACGCTCATTATATACCTTCTGTGTTCTCCATAGTCATGCACTGGGGATGGCAAATTCTAGAGCATACGGTGAGTTTCAGACATTGTTAGGGTTCGGCTATTTTCATCTTTAATTGAACACGAGTCGTTACCCGAATGTTTGCATAGGTTGATTGTCGTGAACCCGAGCACTCGACTCGGGCTCAAGACAATCGATTACGTCACAATGTCACGTGACTCGCGGTGCAAAATCGTGATGATTGTGACATCTCGGTGCCAACAACGCGCGCTAATAAATCCAGTGACGTTCTCAGTTTGAATCGACATGACGCACTGAGTCACGTGACCACGTCATGTGATGTCACGGGAACACATGACGTGACATTACTTACCAGCATGTCTTAACACCGCATCGTCACGTGACCACATGACACCTGACGACATATGATGAATCATAGTGCTAATACAAAATCGCCACGAAATCCTACAATTTCTCATACATTGCCATTCTGTATATGACATTCGATCAATACATGCAAATACAGCTGCCAATTTTTATTCTTAAATATTCAGTTCGTGATATGAAAAAAAAGGTACCGTGAACCGTTTTAAACCGGTGAGTGTTATATACTTTTTGGTTCAGTTCCGGTTCAGTACCAAGATGGCAACGACGATTTCAGTTCGGTTGAGTTCCGGTTTGACCAAAAATAATGGTTCCGGTTTTCGGTTCGGTACGGTTCCGGTTCAACACTTTGGCCACGTTTATTGTGCTATTACTGCGAGGTTCGCAATATACAAAAGGAAGCAGTATTAAAAAAATTAAAGCCGTTTACAACTCCCTGTAACGCCGAATTAGAGCGCAGCTCTTGAGGAGGAGTAGGGAAGGGTACTGAGGGGAGGGTATACCCTTCCTCCCTCCTCCTCACCTCCTCATCCTGCCTGCTACTCCTTCCTCCGAGTGGCGTCGACGTCGGCGTAACGTGAGGTCACGTGACCCTCGTGACGTCGCGTGACCCTCGTGATCTCACAGGGGTCACGTGACCTCACGGGGGTCACGTGACCTCAGGGTGGTCACGTGACCTCAGAGCGGTCACGTGACCCACCTCAGGGGGGGCCACATGACCCCCCTAAGGCCACGTGACCACCGTGACGTTTCGGCATGGTGACGTTTCGGCACCGTGCCGAAACGTCCTCGCGGACGTTTCGGCGGTCACGTGACCTACCTGAGGACCCCTCAGAGGGGCCACGTGACCCCCCTGAGGCCACGTGACCCACATGACGTTTCGGCATGGTGACGTTTCGGCACCGTGCCGAAACGTCCTCGCGAACGTTTCGGCATGGTGACGCGGATGGCACCAAAACGTCAAGGGGGTCACGTGACCTCAGCGGGGTCACGTGACCCCGCGAGGACGTTTCGGCATGGTGCCGAAACGTCACCATGCCGAAACGTCACCGCGGTTACGCCGACGGCGACGGCGACGCCGACGGCGACGCCGCTCAAGCCAGAAACGGGCGCCTAAGAGCTGCGCTCTAAAACCACTGCGCCGAGAAACTGAGGGGAGGGGATGAGAGAGTGCGGGGACGTCAAAACGCCCAGCTCTCATTCGAATGATTAGGGGTAGACCTAAAGCTGGTTGCCTTTCTCTCCACTGCACGTGACTCCATTGCACGTGTAGGACAGTTGAGCTACGTACCGATGATATATGCCGCCAGGGCACCCGTAAAGTCAGGTTTCGAGGTTATAGTTGCAACCTCACGCCGCGGCGTTTTCCGCGCACACTTTCGGAACCCTTGCATGTGTGCTTCCCAACAAAGCACACGGAACATCAATCGCTCGTGTTGCCCCAATAAGCTCATCCAACAAGAAAGGCGAGTGGCATTCCGCCCAAAATGCCATGCAGACTCGGTGGGAAAGATGGCGTCGACCCTTTCCAGTACAGAGCGCAGCTGCGCATGTGCCGTACTGACAGCAGCGCTTCCGCAGAGGCGTGACGTCAAAGCCGTACGTTGATCTATTCATTTAGTGGGAGAGTACGCTGTTGCTGTGCCTGTGGATCCGATCATACTAAGAACCTACGATTTTGTAGTGACGGGGGAAAATTGAGCGCCACAGTACACTACACTCACTGCTTCTTGTAGAACTCGTTGCCAACATGTGTTCTTATGGGGCGTTTTGAATGACGACACCTTTTCCTGTTATTTTGTAAGCTAGTCCTGAGCCTTTGGCGGAAAGGGGGAAGGAGGGTGGGCGAGAAAATTGGTAAACAATTTTTATTATTTGCACAGATATTATTTGTGGCAGTGTTTTGCATAGCAGTAAAAAAGAGTTGATCATTTTAGCCTATTAAAAAAAGACACCTCCTCATCTAAAGACATCACTTTTTATTTTTTAATTCTCAGTTTTCATGCTATATTCTACACAAATCGCCAAAGAAAGGAAGTAAACAGCATTCCAGCACCAAAATTAGTGAAAAACGTCTACGGCAGTAATAATTTTCACCCCCGGTCAAAGAAAGAAATATATATAGAAAATACTGTTGCGTAGGACGACGAAAAGTGACTAGGAAAGTAAACGTACCTCGAAGCTTTTTGTGGAGTTTTATTACATATAGGTCGACGTTTCGGCCTGAGGCAGACTTTTTCGAGTCTCGAAAAGGTCTGGCTCAGGCCGAAACGTCGACCTATATGTAATCTATATACTGTAAAACCCTTTATTTTCGCGGCCCCTATTTTTCGCGAATCGGTTACAGAGGTCACAATCGCGGCCCCTAAATTTCGCGAATTCCAGACGCCTGCATTTAAGCTCTTGACGAATTTTCGCGTGCCCTTAAATTTCGCGAATTTTTTAATTCGCGAAATTCGCGAAAATTGAGAGCTCGCGAAGCATTAAGGGTTTTACAGTACATATATGTGTGTGTTTCAGGGAACGCAGGCCAAATCGCTCCTGCGAACACTACTTATCGCAACGAAAAAAGGCTTGTGGCACTTTGGTCCTGGGCCAGAGGCCCATTTAGGAAAATCATTAAAGTCCGGAGTAATTAGGTTGTTAATTATTTTTGCGTAATTAACTTTTTAAATATTGTGTTTAAGGGCATGGTTTAAATTAGAAAATTGCTCAGCATCATCGAAAAACACTAAATCAACGAATTGCAGAACAATAGAAGGGACGCAAAGCACTTCATGGCTTTCTGAAAAACCGTTCGAATTCGACCGGTTTTTAAGTTTTGGTTTGCTATCGGAGCGCATCTCGGCCCCGGCGGCACCGCGCCCCGTGAAGAGATAGTGCAACCAACCTCTGCTGCGTCGCTCGACGACAGCGCAGCAGAGGTTGCCCAGTGTTGCCCAGGAGCAACAACTCAAACCTGATCTTTTTTCTCCCCTGAAACCCGCGAATCTATCCAATTAGTGCCATCAGCTGCAAGGCTGAGGCGATCTGAGCTTCTAGAAATAAAAGCCAGAGGGCGGCACCTGTCCGCTTTCACTCTTCCGCTACACGTGTCTGGACCGGCGAGCGACCTCGTCCCGCCACTGTGCCAGGTGAGCGAACATCGATGAAAACAAACGCAGGATGTGATAATGAAACAAATCCTTGATTGAAATCGCCTACTGATTGACTAAAAGAGGCGTGTGTGCAGTGAAAATGAACTTACAGTTTCTGAAAGCTCAGTAGCAGCCTGACAACTATGATGTTCATTGGTTTGGGGAGCGACATCAAAAAGCAACCTTGAAAAACTTTTAGTACTAAAAAAAAAGCAATTCGGTCCATTGCATGCTTCTGCTATAATGATCACACATACGTTTAATTTTAAGGGGGATTCAACCGGTCGTCACTCAATGGGCAAATTTCGCTACACAAACCTGAGTTTCAGGAATGCACCAGAGTATTCATTCTTTTGGAGGTTACTTATGATAACGTAATGAAGGTTGTACGGCCCTTGAATTTTTCCTTTAGAGCGCTGGAGATTTTTAATAAAATCCAGAAATATGACCGTTTTGACTGTTTTTAGCGCGTTTTGAGGCATTTTTGAAAATACAATTATTTAGAAGACAAACGTGACAAAACGCTTGGCCGTACGTACTAGGGGTGCCCCTAATCTTAATTTTAAGACCATGACGAGAAAGCAAAATATTGTTGTATTTGCGTATTTGTGTAAATAAAATCACACTGTTAATTTTATTTCCAACTTGTTAAACGAGATGGCGACACTAGTACTGAATGCCTCAAACCGGAGATTTTCTTGCTGTTGCTGTTTTTCGCTCGAGCTCGAATTCGACCGCGATGTCTCGTTGCTCGTGGATCGGTAGCACGTGTAGCGACCGCTCCCGCTGTAAAGCTCGCAGATCGTGGATTCAATCCACCGCCTCTGTTCATTTCAATCTGGATGAGCATCGTACCGGCGTGCTGTCATGTATCACTATTGCGTGATGCACGTTGAAGACGTCAGACAAGCAGCGGTATACTGCACTGTCTTTCATCTTCAACGAAGACACCAGATGCCCTCAGAGCTGACTAACTTCCCGCTGTATAGACATAGACACAACAGAATTACAATTGATGGCTCCGTTGGTCGGCACTTTTTGAACGTTGCAAAAAAGAATAACAAACGTGCCCATTAGTGACCGACCCGAGGTTCCGCAACTTTGTCGCGAAGCTGCCACACACCTGCGATCAACTTAGACCCCTCCTTCGTGATGCCTCATTGTACATTATTAGTGCCTCACATTATATCGCACTGCATTATTATTATCACCCCTTATACGGGCCTCTCAGGCATGGGCTGCATGCCTCTGTGGCGCCTGTATTTACGAGCACAAATAAATAGCCACCTACTTACAAACGAATATTTTGGTTTTATGTGTTACATCAGTGAGAGCGGTCGTGTTCCTTGATGACACGGGGAAAATATTGATGCCTGCAAGTGCTGGCGAACCAGATTCTGAAGAACAGTAAGAATTAATGTCATGCATATTAGGTTGTTTAAATGCCCATACACACAGTTGCGTCCTCCTCTCAAATTTTCGCGCTCTATTCCAACTGCGGGTGTCCCATTTCTAGAGTTTAATCTTCCCGCGATGCGTAAATTATCTACACGGGCCAAAAAACAAGATTTTCTCAAAAAAATTGCTAAAATCTTGCACTGCACGCTCTCATCTCTTCTATATAAGTAACTAGAAGTAAATATTTAACATAAGATAGAAACAAAATAGACTTGTTTCCTTTCGAAGCAGTTATATGACTGCAGACGCCAGGCACGTGTTGCACGTGCTAACGTTAGTCATCAGCAGACTCCTAGCGAAAGGCCTGATAAAGCTCTGAAGGCGAGACTTTTGTTGATTCTGTTTTTTTGTCTGTACTATGTTAGCGCGCGTGGTCAAACGCTTGCATACGCTACAAGCGTGGCACGTAAGCACCCTAGCCGCTCATTCACACTGGAAGCGGATCGTCAGCGTTCTGCAAAGCGCGTGTGCAATGCAGCACGTCGCAGCTTGTACTTACACGATGCATTGGGCGAACAGTGTCATACCTGGAAGCTGCGCACAGCGTCAACGCGTCGTATGACATCCAGAGTGCGCGTGCACTGTGCTACTGCGATGCATGTCTATACTATACAACCGCGCTCGCAACCGCTTTGCGAACGCGGATCCGATTCCAGTGTGAATGAGCGGTAAGATCCTGCAGGGTTGAACAGAGATATCCTAATATGTAGGGGGTGCCTCAATGTCCCTCTGCTTAGGGTGTTGCCACCCTTTGTAGTACCCGATGCCGACAGCACGCGCTCACGGGTAAAATACAAATAAATCGACGAAAACAAAATATCGCCATAGCACAGTCAGCGCCACAAACGCGTGCCGGGACACGCTCTTGCACGCGCTTCTGAACAAAAAAGAAAAACAAAAGTGTGGGACAAAATGGCCAGATTAGAGCCGCTAAATGAGCGTAGCTTATTTAGCTGCTCTAATCTGACTCCAGTCTGGCTCTAAAGCACACATGAAGGCATCCTACTAATATGTATTTGGAAATAAAAAAAATAATAATAGGTGAATGAGTTGCAAAGAAGGCTAAAATAGTTATTCCGAACAACATTTATTTTATGAAACATTATTTCTGATATTTTCATTCTCTGTAGTCCTTGTTTGGTTGCTAGTGGATATGAAAAGCAAAGAAGAAGCATGATTTCTATTATTTTTGAACAATTACAATATATTTTCTTAACCAACAAACAGGTGCTTACTCTGAGATGCAAATTGAATTTTGACGTTAGCGTTTTGGCGCCCGAAACAAGTTTTTTGTAAATTTAACACTTCCCGTTTTGCGGATTACTAAGAAAATCAAACGGGCCATCAAAAGGTAGAAGATACGTTTCTACCAAAGGTGAGGCGTACGTTCATTTTTTTTTTACTTTTTTTTACCCTTCATTTTTCTAATTTTAGGCAAAATGAAATGAACCTCTAAATAACTTTAGTGTCTTCATAATAACCTCGGGAGTTCACTATGCTATTGTCCGTTATGAACACCTCTTTCAACAGTGATGATCTTACTATGTCACGGTGGAATGAAGCGGTGCTACCTTATCTTTCTGGAAACAAATTGGGGTGTGTGTATGTTGATACAGCCTAGAACATAGTCTGCCTCAACGGGCGACTTGTCTCCCAGCTGTAGATGAGAAATTAAGCCAGTGCACTACAACCGGTAGCCTCCATGGGGTCTTTAACGTGCATCACGCAGTGGCGATCAAAGTAACGTTGGTAGTGATACACGACCGCACGCCGGTACGATGCTCATCCAGATCGAAACGGGCAGGGGTGAGGATTGAACCCAGGATCCCTGGGATATACAGCGCGAGCTTTCGCTCCACGTGCTCCGAGCTGGTGTGCTCTAACCCAGAGCCTTTTGCTCTAACCCACTCGGCCACCGATCCTTTTTTTTTTCTTTATCTCACTTGGCCACCGATCCCTCTTTATCTGTCTGGACCGTGGTTCTGGACTAGAGTACTCTATACTTCGTTTCACCTTATGTTGTACCGCAGCGAAGGCTAGAAGCGCGAGCTCATAGCGTTGGCAGCTGCTCTTAAGTCACGAGGTGCCGACGAGATGTGCCCCAGAGCAAGGAGCTCGCGCTTGTAGCCTTTCCTGCGGTACATCATAAGGTGAAACAGGGTATAGTCTAGACTAAAGCCCTTCGATGTGTTTGCGTTCGTCTTTCAAGTGGCGTCAAATGCGAAAGTGCACGAGGCCCGTGTCTTGAGCGGCCCTTAGAAGCAGTTCTCGGCACAGTACTGAAATGAGCAGCCCTTGGAAGCGAATGGCAGCGGAACACCCGCTCCTCACACGTGTCTTGCGCGTTTCGACAACAATGGTTGGCGGTACTTGTAAGCGTGAATTTTATCAAAGGAATTTAGTCTGCACTAGAGTTCCTGTATAGGCTCCCTACGGGAGCCAGAGTTGCGCGTTCATGCATGGCATGTGGATACAGCTCCTCACGTGACTGAATTCGGCGAATAGCAGCACCGCGCGAGGCGCGCGGCGCGCTCAAAAGCAGGGGAACGTACTGTCGGGGCGCGTGCAACGTCTACTTTCCTGCACGGCACTTGATCCGGCTCCTCACGTGATCAGATCTCGGCGAATAGCGGCGAGGGTGGCACGCGGCACGTGGAATCAAACGCGCAACTCTGGCTCCCGTAGGGAGCCTATACAGGAACTCTAGTCTGCACTTGCCGGCAGCGCCTTCAACTTACGGAATTTACGAGGATAGCTGGAGTGCAACATGGCTTTGTGTATTTGAGATGTTCTTTTTCGCTGACAGGCAGACAGACGGAAAGTGTCCTTTCTTGCCATACCCGTTGCCAATGTTGTCAGCTGCTGTGCACTGGGCGCGCGATTGTGGACGAGTAGTAGAGCCGCGCCACTTGCTTAGACAGAGAACTCCTTGGTACAGTTCATGGGTAAGAAACGGTTGCTATTGTTGCTTTTGACTCGCCGCGCAAAAGAGTGGACCTCGCCGACGAGGTCCACACCTCTGGACGTGCAGAAGTGTGGACCTCGCCGCGCAAAAGTGTGGACCTCGCCACTAAATGAGCTATGCTTAGGGTCAGCGCTTGGTCCCCAATATTGCTGTGGGCGCCGCCATCTTGGTGCTTGTACAGAGCAGGCGCAACTGCTGATCGTCATGATTCAAAAGTGCGACTTGCTCGGCATTTGATTCGGTGTTAAAAAGCTTATGTAATATTGGTTTGCTCTGTCGCGAAGCGTTTAAACATTTGTGGAGGACGTAAAAGCGTTTCCTGTGATTTCAGACACATTTTCAGATAACTGGCAGCCATGATTTTAAGCCAGAATATGGACAAGTGTCGTTACTCTAAAGCGTAGCTTATTTAGTGGCACTAGGAAAGATAATGGCGGAACACCGCAGCACTGAGCTAAATTTCAGACGCCATGTTCTTCTATAGTGCCACTAAATAAGCTACAGTTATTTAGTGAGCGTAGCTTACACTTATTTAGAGTAACGACACTTGTTCATATTGTGGCTTAAAATCATGGTTGCCAGTTATCTGAAGAATGATCTGAAATCACAGAAAACGCTTTTCCGCCCTCCACAAATGTTTAGACAGTTCGCGACAGAGCAAAGCAATATTATATGAGCTTCCTAACACCGAATCTAATGCTGAGGAAGTCGCACTTTTGAATCATGACAATCGGCAGTTGCGTCTACTCTGCACAAGCACCAAAATGTCGGCGCCCACAACAATGTTGGTGAACAGAGTGCCGATATTCTAAGCGCAGCTCATTTTGTGCCTCTAGTTCTTCCCAGAAGTGGCGCGCGGCACGTGTCTCGAGCATTTCCATAAAAATGATTGGCGCCACTTTTCCCAGTATAGATGGGCTTTACTGCACAGATCCTGGGGGCGGGTTTGCAAACCAGTATTCAGACGAAGAGCAGGCCGATATAGGACATAGGAAGTGCAAAACTGCCACTTTATTTTTTTTCTAGCTTTAAATTAAACTCTAAAAATAAACTTTTTTTTTTTTTTTTGCAAAACAACGTTTGCATGTTAAATGTGGTGGTTGAAACGGCCGCAACGCCGCACCCTGTGCTTTCGATAATTTCGAACGTGGATGGAACTTCGAATTCATTCGGAAATCAGAGCTTATTCTACGTTTTGTAAGCCACTGTAATCTACGTATGTACTGGCTCGTATATTGCGCTGCCTGTTGGCCGTTTCCGGCAGCGGCG
>JAZHYW010059457.1:0-20218 GCA_037355805.1 Ixodes ricinus | reverse complement strand
CTGGTCATCCGTCTCCAGGGCGCGCTCTTTTGCTTAACACCGGACCGCGAGCTGCGCGTGCGATGAAAAGGTTATCAAAAGCAGAAAGCTCCGCCGCTGGAAGGCGAGGCGTCTGTTGTGTGTCGTCTGCGAGTCATGAGGTCGGTTGTTCTGAGAAAAGAAAATGCGTACTCAATGGGCAGGACGCCCCCGAAGTTGGGTTGATGGCGCAGCGCCTCCATGCTGAACAACCCAACGTGAAGTAGTTTATCAATAAAGGGCGAAAGCGCGCCGTACGCTCCGTTGTCGAGTGGCCTCTCTTTCGTATGCACGCAGTGTTGGATGTACCGCACACGCTGGAGAGTATTCGTAAGCCTTTCGTCCTTGCGTGTTACCACTGGTGGTTGTTAGCATTCGTTTTATTGTTTCATTGCGTCTGTTGTTTGTGCATGTAAATTCGATGAGAGTTGCTCGTTAAAGGTGGACTTGAGTGGGTTTTTTTCGCGGTCACCGGAGCATCACGTGACCCCTCGGTTGATGCCGTGCAAATAGTAACACTCATTGCACCGCAAGAATTTGTTCCCAACTGATTACAAAGCAGTTTCGTGGTGTCAAAATGAATGCTTTGGGGAGCTCGATCTGGTGCACACGCAAAAGCTGGAAACAAATGCCTTCGGCATATTTCATTTTACCGCCTGCCTCAGCTATCAAGCCTGCCTGCCACCGACGTCTAGTGAACTGGAAAGCACGGGTATGGTCGAATGTTTGTTTTGGCATCATTTTCACTTGCCGATTTCCCGATAACTTGTTCTCAGCTTCGCGACACTAAATATCATACCGGAAAGGGTAGAGCCCAGGTATTCAGAAAATATAGTTTGTTGGGGTAGCACTCGAAAGAATCGCCGGGGTGCCCTTAACTATAAAAAAAACTGCGCTCCTCGTCTTGCGCCTATTCTGAATGTGCACGCGACGCTATTGCTTAGTCGAGGAGCCCGTCGACTATGCACTGCCGCTTTGAGTCCTCGCTTCCGCTCCTCCTCATACCTGTTCGTTTTTGTTTTCTGGTTTTGCTACTTGGAATATTCATCGGTCCACGACGAGCAGACTCTAATGGCTTCGCGCTCTACAAGACAATGTTAAAAGATTAAACGAGGGGAACAGTAAAAGAGACATGAAACAAATTACGTAAGAGGCCACAGCAGGAGAATAAGGAAGAAGTCGATTCCCAGCATCCTGGTCACATATTGCAGTGCTGTCGAACTACTGCTAACTCTCTTCATGCTACGTTAGAGTTGATCGATACACTGCAAATACTTCTGCAAGGTGTATGAGTAGAATCTGTTATGAACCTTCTCTTAGGTTCAGAGGTCCCGAACCACCACTAAAGAACATGTCAATAAACAATAAGCGCTAAATAACAATGCTTGGGGTCGCCACCATCCAATGCGACATTAATCACTGCAAAAAAGAAATGTTCGTAGCAATTGTGGAACGCGCTGCTGTGTACTGCCGAAGCCAATTACTGAGCTTGTACCTTACCACCTTAACACCGGTTTTTAAAGGAATAATGTACGCGAAAAGGACTTGCTCTTAAATACCATAAACGGCTTAATTTTTGAGAGGACCTTCATCTTTCCAAATTTCGCGAATTGTAGGCAATTCGCGAAATATATTCCCGCGAACAATTCCGGTAAGATGTAGACACATCGAAATCTACATTGCCCCACCGCGCCGCGAAATTTAGAACCCGCGAATTATTTCAATACTTCAGCTTCGACATAAATCGCGAAATATTGAGTCCGCGAAAAATAAGTCGTTTTACAGTATATGTCATTTCGCGTCTGCTTTTTCCAGCACGACGTGTCGGAATGTTTAATACGGGTCCATATCCATAAGGAAATGACGTTTTAGCGAACACCGACATTTGAGCAAATCGACGTATCAGCGAAAACCGGGGGCGATGCTAAACATATCTTCCCACTATCCCCCCTCCCCCCCCCCCCTCGGCCTCCCCGCGCGGCGCTCACGCCGCATCGCGGCGACAGTCTCCGGCGGCTTCATTACAAAAATGTGAACCCCCTGGCCTGCCGCCAACGCCACTCCGCGGCGGCCGACTATTCACTGAAGTATCATTTTGTGAAACATGTTCGTTTGCTTAAACATCATTCGATCACATGAGTGCCTCCCGTTATATACAACGGTTGCATTACGTCCTGTATAACACGTTCACTTTAAACTTCCATATCTTAGCAACGTTTTCATTTACTGCAAGGGGGCTTTTTTTATTTTTGTGCGCAGTGTGCACTTTATTGTTATTTCGCCAGAAGTATGCAACCAATACGGTAAAGAAAAAAGACCATGACAGATTTCTTCTGTGTTTTATACTTTTTATGCATTATATTTCTAGTTTCTTCGCTCTTTCCTTTCGTTTCCACGTCTCTCCATTTTCAGTCATGTCCTGGGCTCCTTCCGACGCATCTGCAAGGGACACGCAACCTTTTGAGGGCCCAGTTCACGTTCGGCGACCACATCGAGGGCCAAGTTGCCTTCTTATATTTGTTACGTCTTTCTGACCGGCCCTCGTAACTTCGTCTGCGGCGCAATCGCGCATTCGTATTGTACTTGTCTTGGCTCCTCGTGTACTTGGTTTGACCATAAGAGAGAGAGAACGACATAAAGACTACGGGGTGAGACGATGGTTGTGGCAGCGACATGCCTCCCATGAATAATGAATGTCCACTGGAAGAGCGCGGCGGCCTCTACTCCGTAGGTATAGCAACGGCGTGGAGCACAACCGGCGGTATGAGACATCCTAGCCAATGGGGAGCAAGAAATGTTTCACGCGAGCTTGTCGTCGGTTGCGCAGATAGGTTGAGCGCAGAGTCACATGGATGGCGCCCGGAATTAGAGTGGCTCGTATTGATTGTAACGCTGGCTGTGACATGTCGTTTTTGCGAGATAAAATAAAGTATTCTGTACTTTGCTCGCGAGCTTCTGGCTTGTAGATTCGTCGTCTGCTAGCTGGCCGCCATATTTTAGTTGGCGATGGTGATGAGACTAATGGTTGGGAAGGAGGAGTAATGATTGAAGTCGACCTTTACGGTAAATTAGCATTGATGTGTGGTGCGATCTAACTTTATTGGTAACGTTCTTAGTTTTCACTTTTTTCATTTCTTCTTACCTGCACTACGCCGTTCTTTGTAGTTCGCAGTGTGTCAAGAGAAAAGCGGGAAAGCTCTAATACGTTGCAATTTGAAGCTGAATTTTATCATTTAATTAAGTTACCTTGATATCCCTGCAACAGTCAAGGATCCACCGCGACAACGCAATTTTGATTATCTGGACCTGTTCTTGAAGGAGCAAAGCTGCTGCATCGCAATGAAATATCGTATATCAGTTAGATATAACAATTTGCGCACAATAGTTTACTTACAAGTTAGTCTGTCGAAGACCATAAAAATGGCATTATGCCCGACAGCTGCAAACTGCACTACCACACTTTACATTGTAGTTGAAATTAATATTGATTTGTTGATTGTTCTCAATTTAGATTTTCACGTGATCACAAAACGTCTTAACTTGTATAATGATATACCTGTCAGGCGCTGTTTAAAGCAAGTTATTAGAGAGTTTTAGAAGACCGTTTCCATTTTCCGCTCCGCTCTGAGGGTGCCAAACTGGCGCATGCGCGGCCTGCTTCGCCGGAATGGAAAGCGGAGGTCGAAAAACGCGTTTTAGTAGACCGTTTTTCTTCAGTGAAAGGCTGAACTCCATGGGACGAATATGCTGCGATAATCGACGAATGTTGCCCGGCGGCTTTTGCTCTGCGTGTGGAATCAACACAGTAGCTGCTTACGTCGCGCTAAAGCGAGCGTGCCGTCGGGCAGCGTTGCCAGTTATTCGTCATAATTCGTCACATATTCGTTCCATGGCGTTTGAAGCGTTTGAGAGCGGTCGAAAATTCGCTTTCGTGCCACACAAGTAGACATAGTACTACTAAGGCAAAAAAACTAAACGTTAACACCAAGAGAGTGAAAGGCAGCGTGTTTGCAGATGTAGTAAAAACGTAGGCGAGAATAAGAAACACAATAGAGTTGGCACACACCCGAAGAATATTAAGCTATAAAATATAAACATAATCATTCCACCTTGTGTGCAAGTGAAGCCGAAGGTATACGCATGAGCATGTTGCTCTAAATGGTACTTGCACTGCACGAGCGCGCGTGCTGGTCAAGGACGCTGAAAGGCCGGCACTCGCTCTTGTAGCTTCTGCTCTTCGTACTCGAATTAAAAAATGAAAAAAGCGGATTTATGCGTACGTTGCGAAGTACGAAAAAGTGACAGAGTAAAAGGCTATACCGATAGTTTGCGCGAAGTAGTGCGAGCGATACCAGCTGCTCTTTGACGATGTCGCCAAGATGCTGACAGAGTACGATTGTGCTTTCTGCGGTACACACAAGGTGCATATGCAAGGCACCTGCACGATGAATCCCCGCTGTTCTCAAGGAAGGAGACTTCTACTAACGAGATTAAGCTGGCGAGACATCGAATCTATGATTTGTATCACTCATGCCATGAAGCGCCGAAGCTTCCTTTCCGAACGCGGTCTGCTGGACATTGCCAACGTAGAAGAGAAATCCTTTAGGAGGCAATCCCGCTTCCAGAAGGACCTGGCTGCTCTGCAAGCGGACCTCCAAATCCCAGCACCCGACAGATCGGCGCAGGGTGTTGCCGATCTGGCGAGACGCTTTGCATGGTTCTTTGTCGACTGGCCTATCCCAACCGTCTGTTCGAACTTGAATGAGCGTTTGGACGGAACTCGTCGGTGTTCTCCAGTATTGTGAACCTCATCGTGGGTCACATACAACGAGAGGTTCGGTCACCTGCTCGCTGACATGAACAAACATAGGTGGTTGACCCTCGCGAAACTGGAGCTGTGCTTACAGGTGAGACCCTGCATGGTTTGTGTAAATTCTCGCGTTTCCATTGTTTCTAGCACAGCTGCTCTGTCTGGTAAAAAGTTACTCTTTTTGATACGCCAATAATTTACGTCTTTACTTTTGTTTCGGCACAAGAAAAACAACAAGGTGTACATGGGCAGTGTCAGGACAAGTCACGACGAGCGCGTTTGTAATCTGTGAGTTTTAGTAGGCCACTTTTATGAGCCCTCTATGCTCTACTTTACGCTCTGCAAGAAGCATCGTCCCCACCGCGCATGCGTGGCCCGCTCTGAGTTGAGAGCGCATAGTTAGCGGAGTGAGCGTGCGCTCCGCTTCACAAGTTGCAGAGCGGACTGCCCTCAGCGTCCTTAGCGTGATCGCTTAGATCTCAAGATGGCTGCTACTTACTCAATACGCGTCGATGTTTTTCACCGTGACCTCAGCCTGAAAGAGGCCGAATCAAGAAGTAAAGCGTACGCCCCACGCGTGAAAAGTAAACCATTCCATTTGAGTTCTATGTAAAACAAAAGAGCATAATCAAACGAAGTGAACGAGTATCACTTTGCAACCAGCACGGTGTCGGTAAAGTCGTCGCGTTTTTGTGGACCTTCTATGGCTATGCAGTCAGATGTACGGGAGCGCGTGCTTGAACGCCGATTATACCTGTGCACGCGCCCTCCTGTCGAAAATGCCACTGAAAGTTGTCCACGAGCATAGCGCTTGCAAGCCGCACCAATGAAACCGTTCCTCTCAACTTTATTTATTCACATTCGCGCGAAATTTTTAAATTGTTTAACTTTCCTCCGGAAATGTTCGCCTTGGATTTCCTTGGTAGATTTAGAAAATAATAGAGACTTGAATACAGCCTTTTTAAAAGTGCATGCCATGCTGCCACTATTCTTCGAGGCCGCCTTATTTTGACCAAGCGTCTAGGGAGCAAGAGAGCTGCGTCATTGTTTGTCGCGGACGCGAGTCTAAATGTATTAGACACGAATGCTGCGTCAATGCTGGATATGAACTCGGTTCTAGTCACAAGTCTCGCACTAAAAGCGATGCCCAAAATATGGCGGCCGAATATGTTACCCGGCGGTGTTTTGAAAAGAGTTACCAAAAATGGTCGAAAGAATATTCCACGTCAAGTTTTTGTCTGGTGAAAACCAGACAGGCATAAACAATGCAAAATTTAGCAAACACAACGCTGGACTTCAAAGCAATAACGGTAGATTAGAACGCTTTTCAGAAGTTTCGTTTTGAATTCCGGCGTAGCGGGCCTCGCATGCACAGTTTGACGGCCTCAGAGCTTAGCGGAATTAAGGAACAACTAAATCTTTTTTTTTAATTTACGATACATATTTTTTTACAACCCTACCATGGAAATACGCTTTATCTTATATGAGTAACAAGTCCCATATCACATGTTTTGGTAGTGTTTAAATACTGCCGTGTTGTAAGAGTGCCTTTTTGTTCTTTTTATTAGGCCGTCAAAGACAAGGGAGCACCCCTGGACAACTGTTGGGGTTTCGTTGACCGCACAGCACGCCCATATGCCGTCCATCAAAGAATCAGAAGCCATACTTTTCTGGTCACAAGAGGGTGCTCGTCGTGAAGTACCAGGCAGTGATGTGCGCAGACGGCATAATTTGTCAGCTGGACGAACCCTACGAAGACCATGGGCATGATGCAGGGGGTCTAACATGTTTTTTTGTTTTGTTTTCTGCTCAATATTAGAATGCGTAAACTGATCACAGTGAATCATATCCAAGCTTTTGTACTGAGCGAAATACTTGTCCAACTAGGCTGAAAGGCATCTAGAAATATTTTAATAAAACAACATTTACTAACGACTGCCATTTTACTTCTCAGATGTGCGTGTGAATATTGCATCTAATCAAATTACAGTGTTACTGTTGACTTCAGCATTGTAAAAGTAGCCTGTGTTGCGTGGCCTTCTATTGCAAGAAAACACCGTAGCACAAGTGAGGCTGAAACTAGGCAGGAGCTCGAGCCGAAAAACGCACTTTCAAAAACACACAAAAGAAATGAAAAGAAGTGTAGCCAAGCAAAATGGTTTCATGTCATCCCCAAGGCAGATACGTACACTGCGCTCCACTGTTAATACGAACACGATAAAATCGCTTTTATTTGCAGTTTATTTCTTTGACAGCTATTGAGAGAGCTGAAATTTTGTCGCTCAGATTAGTGCCCCAAACGAGCGCTTTATTCCACACCAATAGGTTGATGTTAGCCCCTCGAATTTAAGGGGAAAAATAAAAACAGGATATTGATTGTTCCCGCTAACGGTGTCGCGCAGTGTACATAAACACCAAGGTACTCTATCACAAACCGAAGCATACGAAGAAAAAAAACTCATTTCATTGGGAAAACAAAAAAGTAGAGATATAAATGGAGCACTCACTTTCGCTAATTTGCACTGTCTTGCTGCCTAAAGTAACCTAACAAAATATCTGTCCGTTTGCCGACTGCTCGCATAGAAAAATTGAGCCCGCTGGCTTAGACAAGGCAGCACCTGTTCCCAACATTCAGGGGCCGTGAAAGGATTGCGGCCAGCGATTTCCGGAAGCAGCGAGAGGTTCTCGATCACCGTGAAACATTTTCTTGAGGACGCCATTCCAAACAAAGTCTACGCAGCCATCTTAGTGCAGCGATGTTCATAACGGTCAAGCGCGCTCCCAAGCATGCTTTCAAGGGGCTCAAACTTCCATTTCGAATTCCCTTCCAAGACAACACCATCTACTCGAGCTTTACTGAGAGTGGAACGTGCTTCCTAAAATGGCGAGGAAAGCGGAGCTGACGCTTCACGCTCAAATCCCAGAGCGGGTCGCGCATGCGCGATGACGACTCCGCTTTCCATAGAGCGGAACGAGAAAGCGGAAACGGTCTACTGAAACTCTCTATTGGAAGTTTGAAGACAGCAAAATTCAAATATTGAGCATGGACATTACCTTGCACGTTCTGAGACTTTTCAATGAAACCTTTTTGTTTGACTGGGGAGCTTATATTCCTTAACTTTATATACATATTTTTTATTATGGCCTGAACAAGCTGAGCTAAACTAAATTTTAATGTTCCCTCTTTTCTTTTTTTTGGGGGGGGGAGGGGGTTTGTGCAGACCAGTTTTGAAAATATGTTAATAATAAAACACAGGGGTACACGAGGAGGGCCAGGCAATTCTCTCGCTTGCCCTACTAAAAACTGTTCTGCCTCGACGGACGATGGATTTCACTTTGGTTTTGTGACTTCGTTGCCTCGCGCCGCTGCGTCGGCAGGTGATGTCCTTCCACGCGCGAATTAACATTTCATAGATTCGCTATGCGTGCCGACCTTTAAAGCCAACGATAATTACCCTAATGTATTTTCCTAATGGTAGGCTTTCCTTTATCTTTGCAGTGGTCCGCGCTGCCCGCTGGTTTAAAAGTGCGTGGACGATGGATTATTTAGGACAGTGCAAAACAGGATTCTCAGCATTAACTCATATACGGGCCTTCCTCAATTTCAAAGTATGTCTAACACGTTACACATAGCAGAACCAACCTCATCCAGTATTTAGAAGTATTACTAGTGCAATTTTGAAACTATCGCCAAAGTCCTCACCCTATTTTAAAATATTTCTTATCCGTTTTCAAAAGAAGGAGTCCATCCCGTTTTCCCTTTTGGGATAGTTACTTCCATCTAAAAGGTCACCATGTGGCTGGAGTTTATTAAAAATACGAGCTTCGCATCGAGAAAGCCAACAGATCGAAGACTCATTAAAGGGGCTGCATTAAGCGAATGAAGTCGGACTTTTAGGAAACAAAGCGATCTCGGCCTTTCTCGACGCGCAACAAGACTGCACGGAATATGTGGGAGAGCAAGGAGATGCTCGTTCTCTATTTCTTTCGAGAAGTGAAAGAAAAAGGGGATCAAGGGAAGTTCTATGTTTATCAAGTTTATCGATGCCTTCGGTCTAAATTCAGATATTAACAATATTGTACAATCCTTGAAATATTTTGTTTTCAGAGGGGTGGGGGAAAAGGGGGTAATGGTACCGGTGCTTTTCACGAAAAGTAGCCAGTACCGTAGGGTACTGCTACTTGTCAGGTGGGCCTTTGGCCCACCTGACCCAATAAGGAAGTTTGTTTTTTCCTCGAGATAGCCAGTTCACAATTCTGAAGGCCTTGCACAATTTGAGACTAGGCATCTTTTTTTTATGTTGGAGGCGCCCTTTTCGAACGTTCATCATACAAAAAATCTACGGTGTGCGTTGCAATCATGATGACAAAATTATCCGGATGAAGCGCTTCCAACATATCGGATGCGCGTTTGCTTTATAAATATGTATAGTTTAAGCATGTCTATAGACAGTTCTTCGTACGACCAATGGAAGATGACCGTTGTTCAAGGCAAAATCACGCTTCAGACAGTTTTTGCAGACTGTCTTTTGTACGATGTATGAGCGGTGTGACCGCCGCTTTAGTAAAGAAGGCAAGCGAGTACGATACTCAACCCAATTGCAACATAGGGGGCAAATTAACGCGTTTTTTTTTTAGAGTGAAACGTTCTTTGGCTTGTTGCTCCAGACTTCGTGAAGGCGTATTTCGTGAAGCCGTGGCCTGCGACGTCGCATAACTTCTAATGACGTCGCAATGACGTCACCTGACCTACGCATCAGTTCAGTTTCCCAGTAAAGTCACAAGGCATTTTCAGTCGCGTGATATGATGTCACGTGATGCCACAATGTTTCACGTATGCAACCCAATTGCCTAGCAATTTGGCGTACAATCTTTTACTAAACCAGAGACTATACCTAATGCCCTATTCTAACTGCATCTGAATAATTGCACGCACCAAAGAGAAAGAGTAGTAAGATGCTCCTTTCTAGCGATAGAGGGCGAGCTCCCGATTTTAACGCCATTGGAACGTTCGATACACGTAAACGAGTTTCGTTTCAAAACCATGGGGTGACGACTAACGTGTTGAAATGCTCTTTTGGAAGGTAACAATATCTTACCAAATGTCTGCGTCCCAACTGACTGTCAACGAGTGGAAAGTTGACATCACAGAACCCGTTTGCTTACATTACCTTACGTTAGAAGAGCAGGTCTGCTTACGTCGAGAGTCAGAGGGATATCAATGTGTCGTAAGAGCGTAACAACCAATGGACCTTACATACCGAGGACCAGGCGGTGGCTGCACGAACTAAAAATCGAGGAAGGGACCTACCTGCGCTACCAGTCGATAATGGGAGCTGCTATCATTTCGTTCCGAGCAGCGGGTGCCCACGCGCCGTCCAAGTGGGGCATCCGTGGCGTCCACTTAAACGTCCTGTTATTCTTCCGTCCGCTTTCTTTTTTTGCGTAACACAATTATATGTAGCTGCAATTACGTTTTCTACCGCTGATCCACAGCCTCCTTCCGAATTCCCGATTTTTCGTACCTCCGCCGCTTGGCATCGGGCGCTGCGCGTGCGCAGAACGCTTCTCGGAAAAGGTCCATTGTCGAAGAAGCTTGCACTTGACATACGAAGCACGGGTGTCTTGGTGAGTCATAGCGTAACGTAACTTAAGAAAACGTAAGAAATCTCCAATGTGTGGATGATCCTTAATCTGACCACATTGGTTAAAAAGAAATAGGGCTGGACGTCAAATAAATATGTTAACCCGCTTAATCACCATCCTTTCATATATTAATTAATCGAATAATTGGTTTCGTCCATTCCCATGCATACTGCATATTAGTTTAAGACGAGTCAACTTTCTATCTTTTTGTATTAGCTGAATACGTGAGAAGAGGCGAAATGCACAATTTTTTATGTTAAACCGATCTTGATGAGTGCCTGAGAATATTTGAAAGATATCCACACACACAAACGGTTGCTTCAGCCGTAAACACTAAGAGGTTCGTTGATATTCTTAGGCAATATTGATCTCGTTTGATTGTTCACAGCAGACACTTCTGCGCTAAACAGACACTCGCACCGCGTTGAAGTGGCTGGCACAGGTATAAAGTTCTCCACTTGTTCTCAGTCGCAATCTTGCCTCTACAGTTTTCTTCAGGTCAAAATTTCATCCTAAAGCTTGCTTTATACAGGTGTATTCTTCCATGTCTGCGTGGTAAAATGGCTGCATTTTTTTAGTTTAACCAATTAGGCGGTTAAAAAATTAATTGCGATTAAAACAATAATAGATTAATTGTTACGTTATTCGAGCAAGTGCTTGGCCCTACAAATAAATGAAGCACAATTAAACTGTGGTGGGCCACCATTGTTCTCTCTAACTGGCACGCAACTAGCTTCCTGTCTCGTATACTATTGTTCTTTGTTTCTTGCTCGTTTTGTTTTTCGTTACCTGAAAAGGTCATTTTCAAAGGTGCACGCCATCTGATAGCCGTTGCACCTGTAATCCAAGTCCACCAATGTTTGAGCACGTACTTTGAACATGAATTAGACATGTTGGCTGCTTCAGCGTTCGCTCAGAACACGGATCGGATCGCAGGCTTCGTACCCAAGAAATGGCAACCTCAGGTGTTGCTTGATGAGGTTTTTTACAGGGGTCCGCATTATCTCGGAATATTCCCAAGGAGGTTATAGGCGGCAGGAGGTAGTGTCCGTATTCGCCTTGCATGGAACCAAGTTTAACGGCAAGTAGGCATACCAACGAATTGTCCCGTCAGTCTCATGGCTCAGTAGGAAACGTAGTTAATGGGTGCCGTTATGTAAATAATGGGGAAAATAACCGCGTCGCCATGGCATTGCCGTGACAACGAGGTTGTTTTCCCCATGTTCACAAGGCGGCGTCCACTGAATCGACTGAATCGGTGTCGAACAGGGTGCATTGGAGCTCAAGAATTGCCTGGCCTGCAGAAAGTCGGCGTGTGGCGGACGCTCTCCACAGCACGGAGGGTTAGTTGCCTCCTATAAAAGTTACACTATGTCTTATTAAAATTAACTGGAGGGATAGTTGGTTAAACATGATGTGAAGAAGCGCAAATGGTTGGGAAGAGAATAAGGGGCGGGAAAAAAGCGCTTACTTACAACTGACGTGTATTGAAGGAATTAGTAAAGAAACAAAAGGAAAGTGAGGGATTCATGACTGATAAAAAGGAACCATCTAAAAGGACAAATAAAAATAAAAAAGGAAATAAAATAAAAGCAGTGAAAGCGTTTTTAAATAAGTAAATAAATAAAAAAAAACATTATTAAATAAAAATGCTGGTGCTGAGAAAAGTCACAAATTTTTTCAAGTAGAACTGTTCTTTGGCTGACAGTGCCACGGACTGTGCGCGAATACATGACGCTCTTTTTGACAAGATAGTTTTTGCCTCGTAGCGTTCACGAGCTCTCTTGCGGTGGGAGCACCTTAGATTAACGTATCGTCGAACACTGGGGAACAACCACAGTCTCTCACGTGAACAGCTAAGTAATCAGATGGTGACGATTTCCATGAAAGGGCGTGCTCTCGCAGTCTCACATTTACGCACCGGCCAGTTTGTCCCACATAAACTGTTTCAACAAGTGCACGGGATTTGGTACACATTTCCAACGCAGCAGATGGTATACTGGTGCACGTGTCTTGCGTCACACTGGTCAGTGGTGCTTTTTGGCGCGTTGACTTTGGGGAAAAGTCTGTCGAGTATCTCCGGTGCCGAAATAATAATAGGTATTTTAAACCTGGAGACTATCCGCTTCAATTTGTGAGATAGGCGGTGGATATACGCAACAATGGCAGGCCTACGTTTCTATTCAGGTCTTCTCACTCACTTTTGTTGGGATGCGTCAAGCATTCAGGGATGTCAAACAGAAATCAACTTGGTTATCTACAATCTTGGAGTCGTTCTGCCTGCGAGTCGAAGCTTCTCTGGGCCGTGTGGTGGCATGATCTTATAAGTGCTGCACTGAGATAACTTTCTTTAGATCATTATCGATCAACCAGATATAAGCACCGGCCTTGCAGCACAAAGCATATGCTATATCTTTGTCGATAACGCTCAGGGTCTAAAAGCTTGCTAAATGAGTCACCAACAGAGAGCGTGCTTTGATTTAGACCTGAAGCTTATATTTCAAAATACCCACATTTGCTGTATGTATTCACCACAGTCAAAGAAACGCCTTCTTACTTTAGATTCCGAACATTCCAAGATTATAAAAAGAGGGATTGTAAGGAGTTGTCTTAGAGCGGCACTCATGAAATCATGCTACCACATGGCCCAGAGAAGCCTCGACTGGCAGGCAGAGGGACTCCAAGATTCTGAATATCCAATTTCATTTCTGTCTGACATCCCTGAATGCTTGACGTATCCCAAGAAAAATGAGTGAAAGACCTGAATATAAACGTAGGCCTGCCGTTGTACCGTACATCCACCGCCTATCTCACGACTTGAAGCGGATAGCCTCCAGATTTGGAATACCTATTATTCTTTCGGCACCAAAAACTCGAGATTTTGCCCCACTAGTCAACATGCCAAAAACACCACTGACCAAGGTGACGCAAGACAAGTGCACAAGTATACCAGCTGCTGCGTTAGAAATGCGTCTCTAAATCCCGTGCACTTATGGAAAAGTTTATGTGAGACAAACTGCTCGGGTAGTTTAAATGTGAGACTGCGGGAACACGCCCTTTCGCTCAAATCGTCAGCACCTAGGCCACTTAGCTGTTAACGTGAGAAACTGTGGTTCTTCCAGTGTTCGACGATACGTTAATCTCTAGGCACTCCCACAACAAGAGAGCTCGTGAACGCTATGAGGCAAAAACTATCTTGTCAGAAATAGCGTCATGTATTCGCGCACCGTCTCTGGCACTGTCAACAAAAGAACAGCTATACTCGGAACAATTAACATGACATTTCTCAACACCTGCCATTTTAATTATGATGAAGATTTTTTTATTTTATTGCTTCATTTAAAAGAGCTTTCACTGCGTTTATTTTCATTCCCATTTCTTTTTTTCTTTTTTTAGATGCTCTTTTTTATCACTTATGATTTCCTCACCTCTTTTTTTGTCCTTTCCGAATTCCTTCAATACACGTCAGTTGTAAGTAAGCGCTTTGTCCTGTCCCCTTCTTTCCTTTGTAACCATTTGCGCTTTTTCACATCATCATACACTATGCCTATCGGCTCCTCTCCACGAGATGTTCAGGCCTGATGTCTCACCTTACAACGTGCACGAGCGGCTAGATAGAGCCACCTAGCGGCCGTTTGTTTTCATATTTTTTGTCTAGAATGTATTGTTTAGATTACCTATTAAAGCACGTATCAAATATGTATTTTTTACAACATGTGAAATACTTTTTTGGAAGCGACCGCCTTGCTTCAGAAGAGTTTCGCTGGTATGCGGTGTGCGGAGGTAAAAAAAAAAAATGAGAAGAATGGTCGAATTTCTTGGGGGAATGTTACTTCCTGTTCGCCTTGTATTTGTTTGTTTTTGAGGACCCTCAGTGAGTAGCGACTACTTTAAATGTCTCATCGCCGAGAACTAACTGCGGCATCTCTTGAAATTTACTTTTATTAGATCGCCATCCCTTTCTCTTTCCTTAGGAATGAAAAAAAGAGTATTTATGTTCCTCAGGAAATGACAAATCTGCCGCACGTATCCTGGGCGCATCTTAAGGACAACATATTAGACTAGTCTGGTCTATATTCCCTTTAATCCCTAAACGCGTTTGACTACTTCGGGAACGGCAGGCATCGACGGTAGGCACTATCTCCTCCAGCGCCGAAGATAGCTACCCTGCACGGGTTGACGAACCGGCACTTGGTTTTAGCAGACAATCTTCCAAAAGCTTCTATCATGCTTCCATTAGCGCGATGTGAGTGTGTTTGTTTTCTAGTGTTACTTGCCTAATTTGGTACAAGGTTTCTTTGCCAGATCACCGTGCACTTTGCATTTGTAGGTGCCGTAATGACCCTGCTCGAAATAAGAGTTGTGGCGCAGGCTAGCTGGCGAACGTTCATACTCGAGAGACTTCGTTGTGTTTGTCCCTTCATTTTTCCTTATCTCGGGGATTTTTCAAGTACTGGACGATGACTGAGTTCGTGTTTTCGGAGTTTATTTTTCGTGAAATTCGGAGGGTGTTTTTCGGAGTTTATTTTTTAGCGAAAATTCGGTGTTTATCGGAGTTTATTTTTCGTAAATCCCCAATTCTCCGAAATTCGGAGATTAATTTCGCAGTGTTTCCTATTAAAAATAATAAATAATAACCGGATGCAAACGTATGCCAGATAAAAAATAAAACGCGCTTGTATCAATTAAGATTTCTTCAGTTGAATTTGGCGTTGGTGTCATTGGCAATACTAATTTGTCCCACGACAAAAGTCGCACACAAGTGTGGCTTCGATAAACGTCGATACCTTAAAATCAATAAACTGCCGGAGGTAGCCGCAAGGAAGCTCGTAGTCATCCCATCAATCTATCCCGCGGCCGCGCGAGGTGGAGTGGTTAAGGATGTAATAGAGAAGTTTCAACTGCCCCTCTTCCCTATTTTATACAATCTCTATGGTCCATAGCTTTCACTGTTACCCCCAGAAACATACCCTCTCCTTTCTCTAAATCCCAAATCCCATGGCCCAAACTGGAAACCAAAAGAGTGGCTTTTGTCGTGACACGAATGGTACGATGACCTGTTTCCCTGAACCAACCTTGACGAGACAAGCCGTAAGACCCCCTTTTGACAACGGTCCGAGGCTTGAAAGATAATTATGGTGTCATTTTCCCAGGACCATTGATCCTGCGCTGCTCAAATTGTAAAAAAAAAAAAATACTTTTTTTTTTTGTGTGTGTGGGGGGGGGGGGGGGTGGCATGGGCACATAACAATTCGGAGTTTATCGGATAAATCCGAATTGACAAAAATTTTACCGGCGGGTGTTTTTCGGAGTTTTTCGGATTTATCCGAAAACACGGAGCTAAGTCGATGCCTCATCGTTGTAGAGAAGGATGTCGGTCGAGGTGGTCGAGGCGCCGCCTCTTTGAGTTTGTCGCGTTGCGCCATCTGTCGGCAGCACATCGAACTAGGCTAGCACCGTCGGCCAATGCCGTCGTCCTGCGGTCACCCTGGCACGGCGGCGTCAGTGGCGTCCCTTGCGTTGCACGATATTCGAAATAACGTCACTTGAGACACTTTGTTTGAGCCGGTACGCATTGGCAAATTAAAAGCACCACACTTGGGCCTTTCTAGAGCATAGATCCCACGCAATTGCTGGCTAGCGAACCAAAGAGTCGTCGCGCACCGAGCCAGACACAACGTAAACATACGAGAACCAGAAATGTCTTCTCTTCCGCCTGTCATGGCAGCCGATAGTGGCAGCACGCCCTCTAAACCGAAGCTACCCAAACCAACGTTACTAAAACACTCAGTTGAGAGATCCTCCCTCGAAACCCGGACCGCCCGCGTACACCGAGACCGAACTAGATACGATTACAACACCGCTCTTTAGCGCGAGTCAAAACATGAAAGTTGCCTAATGTACCTACTGCAACATGGCACTACGAGATGGTTCCACCGGCCCTTGCGCGACTCGACTGAACCGGTACGTGCAGCTGTCGCAGTTCCCGAAGTGGCCGCTGCGGGAGAAATGGCGCCGCTGCAATCGCGTTTAGTTCGGTTTTCGAGTACGGATCGGGGCCACTTATTCAAAGAGGGCTCCTGTGGCAGTTTCCGAGCTGAGTTTCTCTAGCAACGTTGACCGAAAACAAGAAAGCACAGCCACACCGACTGCTTCAATGGAACTTTGGGGCTTTGGGCGTTACCGGGAATCGCGCGTACAGTTGGCGCTCAAACTCGTTGGCGCGTGAATGGGAAGAAGAGTAAGAAATAATATTTCGCTGAGAACCGTGACCAGGCCTGGAGCTTTCAAATGTCGGTCAAGGAGGTTAAAACGCCTTGCTGTTGGTGCTCTTGGTGCAAACATCATGGAGCCTATCCTGCGGAGGAGATGGTTGGCTTCACTACACGGCAGGTTTGTGCCTCAACGCCTATGTGCGTGGCTCCACCACACGGAGACCACACGTACTCATTTGCCTTCTCCCTTCCCCTTGTCACTTCACGGAGCCGACGAGGCATTGTGTACACTATATAGGAGTCGCAGGGCTGGGAACGTCGTCTTGACCGAATCGTCATAGGGCAGGTTTAGCAAGCGAGCATATGAGGCGCCGTACGCACGAGCGCTGGGAATGGTACCGAGTTGTGGACACCGGCAAAAGCTCCGCTTTCAGCTAGCTTTCAATGCCTTCCGTCGTGCTGTGACTGTGCGTTAGCATCGACATTTCTTTGGGTGCGCCTTTCGATATTGAAAGTCAGCTTAACAGCGTGCAGACGAAGCAGACGACAGGCAGGGAGCAGAAAGCCTACGCCTAACTTGCCGACCGAGCGTGCGCAGCCGATGAAAGTAGCGTCAATGCGCAAGGCTGTCTGAATTGTGTTCTATTTCCGGCGTCACTGAGCATGACATCATGGCGGGTCCTCAGTTATTTAAGCGCCCTTGCGTGTTCGAGATGTCGGCTCTTTGAAAATATAAATGAAGATGATGATGGAAGGTACTACATGTATATTTATAAAGAAGGGGAAGCGCCCTCAAGTCCGGGACTAACTTAGCATCTGGGCGTCCCTCTTAGTTCGACCAACGCCAAGCAGTGACGGTCGACTCATTATTAAACATGGACGACGTGCGCGCGGTTGCGTTGTCGGCTGACCGAAGCGGAACACGGGGAGGCGACGCACGGGATGATGCCGGCGGCGTACGCTATCCGCATCAATATGGTCGCGCCGGCCGACGTCACCGCAGTACTTGCCAAAACTTTTTGAGGAAAACTTTGAAGAGGATGAAGACGCCGCGGTCAAGACCACGGGTACGAGCGAAGCGGGTAAAAGTAAACGAAGAAGCAACACATGCACGAGGAGAAATAGAGCATCCAGCTTCGATTGTTTCTTTCGCCTATGATCTCTATATTTTGCCTGTCAAGATTGTATGCAGGATTTCTGCTTTTTATTCGAAGAAAGTTATTGCGAAAAATAGTAAAAAAATGCACTACCGCTCTTTGTGCATGTGAGCTATCTGGCTGGGGGGGGGGGGGGCATAATATACGTTGCTAATCTTAGCGATAAGTTGAATAATGAATTAAAATGGCTTCATTGTATTTTTTATTAGTGAAACTAAACATATCGTTTCAATTTATAAACTTGCTGAGCATAATGGAAAACCACTAGTTAAGCGTTAAAGCACGTAGAAGCGGGGGTGCATCGAAGTTAGCTACTCGTGCAACAGGAGCAAAGGCTAGCAGGTGGCAGATAACGCAAATGATTGAATTATCATCCGCGATTCCCCACCGCTAGCTATGCACATGCTGCAAGAGTGGTAAATTTGGTGCACCCCCGCGTTTCCTACGTGATTTATTTCGTCCTAAAATAGACATATAGAGCGGTTTTACACAATCTCAGCAAGTTTCTAATTGAAGCCCTGTGTTTATTTTCACTAACTAAAAAGGTAAAAGAAATAAGTAATTATCCGACTTATCGCGAACATTTGAAGCTTACATAATGTCCCCTGGCCGGATAGCTCATGCGCACAAACGGTATTATACCCCTCTCAGACTGGAAATTAAATGGCAGTTACATCGATTGACTATTTGTGCGATCGGCGAATCAGCTCGCGATCTGTCGCGCGTGGAAAGCTCCACACTCGGAGTGTCGCGCGTTGATTGACCGATTGCTCAAATGTTAATCAATAGATGCAACTTCTATTTAATTTCCAGTCTGTCAGGGGTATTAGTGGATATCTTATGAATTGTTTTGTAATAAATTTGTCTGAATTAAAATCAAACTCCCTCTAGACACGTTTGTTGTAGATACTACATGACGACCAGAAGTTCTTTCAGTGCACGCTTTTTGATTGCACTCCACGTTTTCGCTTTGGCACTTTGTGTATGGAAATGCGCACGAATGGGGCGCGACAGCTCTCATAATAATGGAATTAAATGCGAAGGGGCAAGCGAGCTGGACAAGAATGACGAAAATAATCCTGGAGAATGGTGAACAAGAGGGACATAGGACAAACACAAATCTCCAAACAGAGCTAGGTGACTGGTGCGCGTCTGAAAATCCGCCTGGTCCGGGTATCGAACCCGGGACCTCTCCATTTCCAGTAGAGCGCTCTACCAACTGAGCTAACCAGGGTTAGCTCAGTTGTCCAGCTCGCTTGCACCTTTGCATTTAATTGGATTATAATCATAACCTTAAAATGCAAGTTTCACCCTTGTTGGTGTTAGACTAGTGGCAGCTGATAAAACCCGTTCGCTCTACTGATGTCTAACCCCTGGTTAGCTCAGTTGGTAGAGCGCTCCATCTGAATATGGAGAGGTCCCGGGTTCGATACCCGGACCAGGCGGATTTTTCGGTCGCGCACCGGTCACCTAGCTCTGTTTGGAGATTTGTGTTTGTCCTTTGTCCCTCTTCTTCCCTTCTCCAGAAAATATTTTCGTCATTCTTGTCCAAATTTTACCCAAAAATTTAGACAAGAATGACGAAAATTGTATTCTTGTCCAAAAATTATTAAGAAAAATGTTTGGGTTATTTTGGCGTTTAATACAACTGAAATAACAGTAAAATAATAAAAAAACTGACAGCTATTGTTTACGTCATTCCGCCCAAAGTAAGCGCCACAGGGACACAAAAATTATTTAAGTCTACAGGTAGAATATAGGAAAAACAGTTTTCGATTGTTCGTGATTTACTCGGGTGATCCAACATTTCCAGAATCTTAGCGAAAGCTTCCAACACCTTCGGGCACCTCTAGAGTAAAATTCTAGTAAATTCTAGCGCGATACGCTAAGAACACTAATTATGCGGACCATCCAAATTAGGATCGAAGCGTTAGTAGTACACGCTTTAAAAGTGTCTAGTTTCAGCCGTGATGTTTAGGGATGCTCATTAACGCGAAAGCAACTTCCGGTACTCTTCATTGGCCAATTAAGGATGAATATAGAGCTCGAGTTCCGACGGTGTCTTGGAGGAAATTAGAGGAGTTTTAATGATGCGCCTGGTGGATGCGGAAACGACATTAATTGCATTATTTCGAGACATAGAGAGACTAGAACGAAGCCTGGAGCAGACATCTCTCGATCAAAACAAAGGCATCGTTGGATCTGAATAGCAGAAATACCTTCTCAGGCGACAGGTCGCGGAAATCTTATTCACAATATGTTCAGCTCAAACCGCATGCTTTCTCACACTTCCTTCGAAATTTTCTTATTCCGTCCGTAGTTCGCGTCACATTCAGTGCGACTATGTCTTATGCACTTTATATGGATGCTAC
>JAZHYW010059456.1:0-13407 GCA_037355805.1 Ixodes ricinus | reverse complement strand
CACACAGAGACCACCACCACATCGTGAGCAGCAGCGCGCGGTAGTAACGGATACACCTTCGCCAGCAGGCGCACCAGCACCAGGCCACCAGCGCAGCGCGCGCCGCCGCCGTAGAAGATCCAGGCGCGCGCGCGCGCGCGCCGACGCGCGCGCACCAGCCGTAAACGCGCGCGCGCGCGCGCGCGCCCGCGCGCGCGCGCGCAGCGCCGCCGCCGCCGCCGCGCGCGCGCGCGCGCGCGCGCGCGCGCGCGCGCGCGCGCGCGCGCGCGCGCGCGCCGCCGCGCCGCGCGCGCGCGCGCGCGCGCGCGCGCGCGCGCGCGCGCGCCGCGCCGCCGCGCGCGCGCGCGCGCGCGCGCGCGCGCGCGCCGACCAGCACGCGCGCCGTCACCGCGCGCGCGCGCGCGCGCGCGCGCGCGCGCGCGCGCCGCGCGCGCGCGCGCGCGCGCGCGCGCGCGCGCGCAGCAGCGCGCGCCGCCGCCCGCCGCCGCCGCGCACCAGCGCGCACCAGCACGCGCGCGCGCCAGCGCCGCCGCCAGCGCGCACCACCAGGCGATATTCGCAGATGCCATTATAGGGTGACCGACTAGTTTCAATCACATACCGGTGAAGCAGCAACGAAGAGATTATGGAAAACTTTCTTTGGACTTTCTAGTCTCGGAATTCCTATGTGTTCCCCCCCCCCCCTTCATTTATTGCAACGGTGAAATTCCGAATTTTACCGACTTCGCTACATCGAGGTTTCCCCCCCCCCCCCCCCCCCCCCCCCCCCCCCCCCTTTGTATGTACCACGGTGTCATTACATTGCACTGATTTGAGAAAGGTCTTATTAACATTATTATCCACACAAATGATTATCTAAGATTGATTTACCCTAATAGCTAGTCACGCCTGAAGAGAGCTGCTTTTTTACGGTGACCAAAGAATAACAAGCGTGCAAACGTGTCTGTTTGACTTTCATACCCAAAGCTGATAGGGTCAGCTTTGGGTATGGGGATCGAATAGACACGTTTGCACGTTTGTTATTTGTTTTGGTGGGCTCTCTCTCTCTCTCTCTCAAACGTGGTCTACAAAACAAGCCAAATGCCACTATCGTCAGATAATCGTATATTGATATGCCATGTTATTTAAGACCTTTCTCAAATGGGGCCCCCCCCCCCACCATGGTACATATATATATATATATATATATATATATATATAGTCAAACCGACAACTGTCGGTAATTCGGAATTTGCTTCGTTGCAATGAAATTGCCACATAGGAATTCGGGGCTAAAGTTAAAGAAAGTTTCCACGAATGTTTCTTCGGTGCACAAATCCTCGGGCCGAGAGATCGTCATTATTTCGGGCTGAAACTAGTCAGTCACCTTTTTCTGGAACGCTCTGGCATTATTATTGGAGTATCACACGATGTCCGCATCGCCAGATGGCCTGCATCGTCTCTTCGTCTTGGTGTGTGCTTGCGGAACTGCCTCAAGAGATCGACCGCGTCCCGACCACTTCACAATTACTGGGCACGTCCGGTGAGGGTACCTTTCTCATCAGGCCGGATGTCGTTCCCCGTCTTGCGAGTTCCCTTGAACATCGCTAGCTATCGCTCGCTGGCTGCTCCCTAATGCATGACAGCAGAGTCGGCGTATAGAAAGTCGCCGAGGTCGGCGTTGTTAGAGGTGGCTTCATCGCCTCAAGGCTCCATTGCCCAGGACAACAGAAATGCACGCTTTCAGTTAGGCCTCGAAACGAACCACGCAGTGTGAACGAAGCCGACCGGAAGAAATGGCGGCGGCTCTATGGGTCCTCTACTGGCTGTTCTGTACACCCCACTCGCCAGATTCGGCCCATTTCACCCCTTGTGCTTTATCAGGGGCCCGTTTCAGCGCATGTGCTTCCCACCCTCCCTTTGAGACTCAAAAGTGTGTGCCGAATCGTCTGTAAACACGTTACATAGGAAATGACAAACGCGGACTTTGTTACATAGAGGTCAAATTACATGGCGTGCATACACTTGTAATTAGAAAGTTACGTACTTCGTCACATCGAGGATTCGTTACATAGAAGTTGTTACATTGAGGTTTGACTGTATATGTTGTTCGATTGATGAGACTCGTTGAATTTCATGTTGTGAGTGTATACACCGCATATTCTAGCATCCCATGCGGTTAGATATTTTCACAGTCACAGATTGACACAACTAAGTGTACAGTTCCGTAAGAAAAAAAAAAAAAAAGACTCACCATAAAATGAAAGAAACATTCTAGTTGCATTTGTTCTGTTGTGCACGGACTCAAAAATAGCTCCCTATTTGTTTCTTTTGTTCCCAAAAATAGTTCAATGCTTTCTTAAAAACCTTGAGAATTTATGTTTGCCATCGAACACAAAAGGACAAAATAAACAGTGGCAATTTAGCCACCACCAGCATCTGGAATTGCGCCTATGCAGGCTGCCACAGCCCAGTGCAGTCGAGCAACACTGATGTGCACTTTCCAAAATCGGGGGCACGCACTGTAAATTGCCTTTGTTCGAGACTGCCGCTTGAGAGGTCTATATGGGGAACTCTGTGAGTTCAGTGCAGGGAAACGTTGTGTACTGGGATGGCAGAGGCGATTTTCAGTACATATTCTTTGACAAGGCACTTTCCAGTATCTTTGTCTTCCAGGTTACCACTTGCTTCTCACCACTCACCCTTTCAAATTGTCACACACACAGCTAGGGTATGTGACAGTAATTTGCACTCCGTCTCTTGCCCACTCCTAAATAACCATTAGTTAAAGGGGCACTAAAGAGGATCCTGTGATCGTCTCGTTCTTAGTCGTGACTGACTTACAAGCCCCAAGCATCTTAAAATAAAAAAAATACTAATTGCGCTACGCCGATTTTTTTTTTATATGAACGTGATGGAAGGTAGGAGCACACCCTTTTCTGAGTGGATTTTTTTGCTCTGGAGGTAAGGAGCACCTTCAGCAGCGTGGTGCAGTGCGGTGACGATGAGCTTATCGCCGCCATTGCCAATCGCGGGAGAGGCTGCATGGCTGACAATAAGAGCACCTATTGTCACCGTGCTGACACCTCTGCGGGAGTGCTCTCCCACCTTTCCTGAGCGGAAAAGTCCGCCCAGAATGGGGTGTGTCCTGTCCTTTCATCACGCTTATAATAAAAAAAATCGGCGTCGTGTGATTGTAATGTTTATTTTTAGGATGCTTAGGGGCTTGTAGAATCAGTCATGACCAAGAACAAACGATTGTAAGATCCTCTTTTAGTGCCCCCTTAATTGGTGCTATTTGTATAACTATTTATCTGGCATCATCTTGTAACCACAAACCCATGGAGTCGCTGACTGGCAAGGATAGAAGTTTTGCTGTTGTCTACTTGGCCTTAACGACAAGAATTTTAAAATTCGGGCCTAGCATTTCTTTTTTATAAGGGCAGGCTTATAGCTCGTCATCCTCGCCTCTCTTTTACAGAGGTTCCCATTGCTGTCAAAGTGCGATCTCATTTCTTGTTGTCTCCTCCAGCCATTCAGACGGCAGCGCAGCATTCTACACGCATCGCTCCTACCAGCGATACCTCGCGGAAAACGAAGGAACGAGCGACAAGTGGCACTGGCTAGGAGGCAGAGGAGGAGAGGCAGAGGCTCCAGCACCTTAAGCAGCTAGAGGTTGAGAAGGCGGTGACGCACAACCTCTTTGGTCTCACAAGTCTTTGATTGATTGGAACTTATTTAGGTCGGCTGAGTTCGGTAAGGCGGATGTCTGAATTTGGACAATATCACGGACGTCATTTTTGCATTAAGCCTTAGTGGCGAGACTGCTGTGCCATTTGCCCGGAATGTTCCAGAGTGCTACCTTGCTCCATCCTGCTACATTTTCACCAAAATGTGAGGAATTAGTGCCAACACTGTCCAATAAGTTAGTTTGTTTCTCAGTACATAATGATAGCTTAAGCCCGTTACAGTGTCAGATTGTCACAGTAAGCTTGCTTAAGTATTTAAAACATGCAGTTATCAATTTGAATGATGAGCTCATTTCCGGCGTTATAATCTTTGTGATCAAACATTGACTTCGGTACCTGAAAGTTACACAATATTTCTTTATCGTTCGTGATCTGTTCGGACGGATTGATTACTGTCTTTTTGATTGCACTACCTACCGCATTAATCGCATTGCAAAAATGTGACTCTAGCAAAGTGGAGGTCACAACTCCTGTTTATCTTGTTTTTGCTGCAGTGGAGCTGTACGCTAAAAAAACACCGAAATGAAAAAAGATTTTTGAAAGGGCATAGATTGGACACATTTTGGCTACCGTATTTACTCGCACAATGAACGCACTCGCGTAATGAACGCACCCCCCAAGTCGGCTCTCAAAATTTCGACTTTTTTTTCCCTCGCGTAATAAACGCACCCCCAACTCGGACGTCAAAATTTTGACCCCCTCCCCCACGCGCGCGAAATGAATGCACTTTTCTATCCTGGTGCAGTGAGGTCGTGAATGCATGGGCAGCGTGGACGAACAAAACACCTTGCAAAAGGCGTTAAAATATATAAAAAAATCCAGCGGAAGCAAGAAAAAAAACATGAAGAGGAGCTTTTTTTTTTTTTCTTGCACAGCGCAGTCTGGACTTTGGGTCGCGCGCCTCGCGGAAGGAGATAAGAAAAAGAAGCGGAGAAGTCCTCTCCTAAGCGAAGCAAAACAGCTTGCGAAAGGAGGCAAAAAAAAAAAAACACGGAACCAAAAGAAAAGAAAAAAAAACATAAAAAGGAGCTTTCTTTTTTCTCTTCCTTTTTGCACAGCGCAGTTTAGTTTCCGGGGTTGCCGCGCGCCGCGCGCAAGGAGATAAGAAAGAAAAGCCCCGGCTAAGCAAAGCAAAACAAAACAGCTTGCGAAAGGCGGCAAAAAAAAGTCCACGGAACCAAGAGAAAAAGAAACATAAAAAGAAGCTTTTTTTTCTCTTTTTTTTTTACACAGCGTAGTTTGGTTTTGAGGTCGCGCGCAAGGAAATAAGAAAGAAAAGCGGAGCGGAAAGAAAGAAATGCGCAAGAAAGAAAACATGGAGAGGAGCTTTTTCTTTGCGCATCGTAGCTTGGTTTTCGAGTCGCGCGCCGCGCGCAAAGGGATAAGAAGTTACGTCGATGTTTCGGGATAAAAGGGCCGTTCATTATGCGAGTAAATACGGACGCAAAAATCTTACCCCGCGTAATGAACGCACCCCCAACTTTGCATCGATTTTTCGGGGAAAAAAGTGCGTTCATTATGCGTAGTAAATACGGTAATCATTTTCTGACAGAGTTTTTTTTCAGTGCAATATTTACGCCGTTGGATGCAATTTAGGTGGAGGTCACGGCCCATTCCCGCCCACAGATCGGTGGTGCACCGCCCATTACTACTGGATTTGCTTGGCTGCTCGGCCTGAACATGCTATGAAGCCTAGTCTCTCCCTCTACGGCATCCGGTAAGCGCCGTGGTTCTAGTATGGCTGGCTTGCTGGTCGTAGCGAGCAGACACATAGCAGCCTCCGGCATCGTCCTGTCATGGCACTACCGCTCGTTGTCGCCTGCAACGGCCAGACGCAGACATGAAGGCTGTGCGCCGGCGCCTGTTTTAACCCTCGTCCGCCTGATATTCCACCCCGTCTTAAAATTTCTGTGTACCTACAGGACATCGGTCATATAGGCTGCATTCTAGCGTTTCATCAAGCACGAGCCATTCTCCAATACAAACATCTGTCAGTGTGCGGTAAAAAGCGATCAAGAGGACAAGATAATCAACAACAAAAATATGCCGCCCTTTCAGCTTTTCTATTTGTTACTGTACAGTATAGCCACGTTTATAACGAAGTCGGCGGGAATTGAAAATCACTTCGCTATATCCACTATTTCGTTATATCCGAACTAAAGGAAAAAAAACAACAAATTGTTCACCTGGGGGAACGTGTTTATTCCTTCTGCAAGAAGCCATCTAGGGTTCCCTGCACGCTGTTCGCGAGCGAGCGTTTAACGATCGCGGCCTCAAACTTGTCGAACTGCAGATCAAAGCTCGGATCGGAACCTCCGAAGCTTTTTGTAGCATGAGCGGTCCACTCAGCGGGATGTTCTTCGCGCGGGCATCCACGAACCACTTGTAAAGCGCCGCTTCTACGTCGGGGTAGGTGGCACCTCGGATTCGTTTTCGGCCACCGCCGCCAACGTCGTCATCCAGAACGGCGTCGATCTTGCCGGCGTTCTTGATAATCGTCGACAAAGTAGACTGCGCGATATCATACTTTCGCGCGATATCGGTCTTCTTGACGTTCCTACGGACTTCGTCCAAAATGGCGCGCTTCAGCTTCAGGGACAGCACTTTCCTTTTTCCCGCCGACGTCCCGGGGCTCGCGGAACTCGACATGGTCGACAAATCGATGATTCAGAAGAATCAAGGGGCAGTCCGAGTCTTTTTCGTGGAATTCTAACACTAGTGTAAGTCCGTTGTCCAAAAGTTGTCGGGGTGGAAGTCAGGATGGCAGAAGCAGCAAAGCGGTCAGCACGATACGAAAAGTAGAGAACGAAGAATGATAATGACGAGCGCACCCCTTGCTCGTGTCGCGGTGTGTTCGAAACTCCAAACGATACGACTCTGGAGTTGGCATTGCACGACGCCTGCACCTTGCGCGAGAGTTACGAGTGTCACTCGCGAGTACACGAACGACGCTACCGCGCGTTAGCTACCCCAGCCGACTCCGAGTTAATCTGGCGACTCCAGCGACTGTACCCGTCACGTGACTGCAAAAGGAGAGAGAGAGAGAGAGAGACGACGACGATTAACCGCATCTGTTGTCATTTTTTTTTTCTTGTTTGTTTTGAAAGGTTTCAAGGACACGGCGGCGCATGAGGCGGTGCGGTGAAGCAATCTTATAGGAACTACGCGATAGGGAGAGCAGACGACGCTGCGGAGGCTGCCGGCAGCCGAATTTTGAGCAGTTTTTTGCTTAAAATTTACCAAAAAGGTCGTAAATTATTCTGATTGCTAGATATTTTATCCGCTCGGCACGAAATTTGTCTTCGTTATATCCGCTGAGGCTTTTTTATTTACTTCGTTATAACTGGACCCAAATTGCATTAAAAATGCAGAAATGGGAATGGGAAATCCAAATCCCTTCGTTATAACCGCTATTTCGCTATAAACGGGTTCGTTATAACCGGGCTAGACTGTAATGCAAAGCATTAACTGTCTTCATGGAGCGAGCTGACGTCGTCAGCTTTGAAGCCGTGCATAAAGCGGCACCCTAATGAAACCACGCACAAAGCTAGCCAACGGCACCTTTTACACTGTCCCATTGGCCGGCGCGCTGCGACGAGGCTCCCATTGGCCACTGCGCGTCAGTTTCATGGTGTCATCCTGACTGTGTTATCACACAGTTGTGTTATCACTGATAACCTCATTTGTCTTCGCCTCTTATCGAGCGTTGTACGGCGCGTGGCAATATATACGGGCCATGGAATAAACCAAGGGGTTTCGTTCTGCTGGGAACTACGTTGCTGTCTGTTCCTCCGTCACAGCCGCAAGTAGCTACGACAGTTTGAACGATCGCTCACCCGATGGCGCTGCGTGTCCGGCGAGGCAGCAGCTCCACCGTTCCACGCCCAAGGTCAGCGCGTTGTACGCCGCGAGATTAAAGAAAGGAGTGCGCATGCTTTCGCATTCACAACTCGTAAGAAGTGCTTAGGTGTACCTCGAGCCTTTTTTGCATGGCATCCGCCAGACAGGTGGGCGAGCATCATGACGCACAACTAAAGTTCAACCTAAAATTTTTTGTATTGGCAGGCCAGGTGCACCACAAAAACTTGGAGCTACTTCGTCCTTTGAAATGAAATGGCGGGAACATACCTAAACAAACTTGATGCGAGCCGAACGCCCGATTGCCTCTGGCCGAATAGCTTGCAAATACTTACCTGTGTAGGTACCTTCTGTTATTGAAACCATGGTTGCAATCACAATGGTCATGATAAGTCGCAGAGCAGCGGGGCCGCTTTTATGGTAACCAACATCTTTATTTAGCATCAACACGCCCAAAGGAAGAAATCAAGCCAGATCAAGTGACATAGTTGAAGCGGGACACTAGGCTTAGAGCCAGTCTTGCTACAAATCCAAGCACCTGCACTGGCGCTTCTGAAGGCGCATACTTGCAACAGTTGTTTGCTGCAAACTAGGTCGGTTGAGGAGGTTTTCCTCTAAGCACCTCGATGAACGCAGAACGACTTGACGCTCGTAAAAATGAACTTGCTCAAAGAGCTACGCTTGTTGAACACTCGCAAATGCTGGCAGCCATATTTGTTATCATTTGAAGCCAAAGCAGAAGGGCAATCTCGGGATATTTTTGAAAACAATGGTGGCTCTACCTAAATTTTTTTCTCAAATATAAAGATATTGTAGATTAAAACATCCTTTGGGAATGATTATCTACGTTAATGCGAATAGCATCAAACGGTGCGGAGTTATGCGCGTTCGTCAGGTGGCCGGCACACTCTAGATACGCCAACCCACTCTTGAGGCGATTCTAAATTTGTTGACACTTTCACAGCCCTGCGCACGATCTCCGCAGCCCAGCACGTGCGTTTGTGTCACTTAGGAAGGCGAGCAAGCACGCGCCATACGCACAAACACTCAAAATGGTACCGACCAGACTTTCTGGCGTCTCAGCTAGTCTCAACCAACGGTACTCTAAACGGTTGTTTATATCTTTACCATAGGACGCGCCTTACAGCGCTGTCACAGCTACCGGTGCGCGCGCGTTCCATGCACGAGGGCTCATTCCGCTCTCGTGAGGGTGAGCACGGCCGCTGCATCACCCTCTCCCGAGCGCGGGAGAGGGGTGAGCTAGGGGCAGTGCTAAGCCTCACGAGAGCGGAATGAGCCCTCGTGCATGGAACGCAGCGCGATGGTAAAGATATAAACAAGTGTTTAGAGTGCCTTGAATGACTGCCTTCATAGCTCTGTGGTTAGCGCGTCTGCCTGCTGATCAAGGGGTCAACGGTTCGAATCCCGCCGGCGCCGGTCTTTTTTATTTATTTATCGACCCGCGGCGTAAGAGGTTAGATAGCCAGATAGATATATAGATAGATAGATAGATAGATACATAGACGAAAAGTGCGTGAAGTATCCAAAGAATGCTATCTCGCATTAATATTATTACGGCGTGGAGATACAATTTTACAACCAGCCTTTCACATGTCAATCATCTCTCCATCCAATGAGAACCGAGAAAAGGTGCCTAGTTTTGTAAGCACCAGGTGGGGCCTAGAGCAGGGCTACACCCACCTAAATTGCATCAACAATGTAAATATTTCTCAATTTCTTTTTTTATATAGAAAAGTTTACAAGTTTGTGTCTCATTTAGATCCTTTAAAAAGAAAACTTTTCTTTTTATTTTGGTGTCTCTTTATGGGAAAGGTAATCTTCCAGAGCAGGGTGGTGCACATGCACTTTAAAAAGAAATGGAACCTGGTGATGGTTATGTAACAACTCTTGCAGCAACATCTCCAAACCGAAATCGCACCTAGTTCATATGATTAACAGCGATGTCCTGACAGGCTGCACACATTATTGGCGGTGATTGTGTTCTAGAAATTTGATATTTAAGCGAGTCTTGGATATAGACCAGTGTCCGCTCTGTTCCATGGGTGCCGCCATGTTTGTTTATGCTGACGCCATGGCACAGTAAGGGGGCTGCGCTTTTTCAAGACTTCGTTTTTTAAAACCTTCGTTCATATTGTAGTGCAAGAGCGTCAGAAATGCAAAGTTACGAAGCTCCAAAAACAACACCGACGTAAAGAGTGCCGTAAAAAGCAAACATCTTGTTTTGTGCGCAGCCCCTCTCTTCACAAAAGCCTGCGTTTGAGATTATTATTTCCCATTTTTATCGCCGGTTGCTAGGATTTCGGACACCGGTCTATAGCGAGCCGATTTCCAAGTAACCTTGACTATGTGTAGCTCGGGTGCACTGCAGGCTTAGTTTTTATGTTGAATTTCTCGTTTAGTGAGTACCTCTAAGGGCATAGAGTTGTACGAAGGCACCGTTAATAAAGTTAATATCAAAGGCCAACCCGCAGGCAGCGCTTCCAATTATCGCTTATAAATTATCGGTACATGATAGTCTCCGCGCAGCAGACCGTGTATAGTCACTGACAAAGTGAGAACGGCAAAGAAGAGCTTCACTTGTCCCACCTCCAGTGCAAGCTCCTACCTTTGTCGACGCTTGGCACCTTGCGCACCTCGAGCGCGCACATGTTGGAGGCCTAGTGTTAAAAAAACACTCCCCACCGTTCTCCCTCCGTCGGCGACTACGGTCTCCGACAGAGCGTCCCGCCGCACGTGTCCCCGTTTGCGAAGTGCTTGTATTTGTCTCCCAAGGCACGGAGGCAAGCGGAGGAGGACCTGAGGAGCGAGCACCAGAAGCGGCAGGAGCTGGAGGCGGCCCAGGAGGAACTGGCCCGCAAGCTGGAGGAAGAGAGGCAGGCCAAGAGGGACGAGGAGATAGTCCGCAACCTCCAGTCCAGGTGAGGCCCACCGACTCTCCTCGGGGTGACGTCCCATCTAAGCGACGTCGCCCGTGGTTTGTTGCTGGATAAGAAAAGTGGGACAAGCTTCCCCGCAAAGTGGTCCTCTCTTGCCACTTTAGCAGAGCAAATACTGGGGAGGAAGGCGAGTCCACTCGCTCCTCTCCGGTGTTCGCTCTGCTAAGGTGGAAAGAGTGGAGTGCTTTGTGGTAAGAGGAGCTTTTCCTGCTTTCCTTAACCCGCCACCTCTAATGTCATCACTAGTTAGTACAGTCAAACGCCGTTTATAACTGAACAGCAGGAAATGCTATGATCAGTTCGATATTGCAAGTAATTCGATGTTACAAAAACTATTTATAACAAACTTTCACGATGCCTTCGTTGTAAAGTGAGAGCTTCTCTTTCTTTCTCATCTCTTCGCTTCCGCTTGTAACAATGCGATGGAAAGTTTTTTTGTTGTTTTTTTGCATGTGTGCATGTGTTGGTGTTTTTAGCTTATCTCTCCTTCTGAATCGGTTCTCATCATGGGCAACGGTTTTGGGATGAAAAGTTTTGTTTTTCTGTGCATGCGTGCACAGTGTATTTCTAGCTTTCTCCCCTTCTGAATCGCTTCTCTTCGCTCAATTTCGTTCGCAACTTGAGCTTTTAGAATTTTCTTTCTTTCCTACTTTTTTGGGGGAAGGGACACGCTAGGAAGACGAATGTCTGCGCGTTTCTGGAAGCCTTCCCAAGGGGGGGGGGAGAGGAGGAGTTCGATATAGTCAATATGTTGTTCGTTATACAAAGTACTTTTTACATGCATTTTTATTTAAATTTTTCGTGAGTTCGATATTGACAATAATTCGCTGTACGTGGGTTCGTTCTAAACGGGTTTCACTGTAGACCCCAGGAGTGCGAGAATCACCGGGCACGGCCCCACACCAGCACCTAGCGCCGTCAGTCGACCTTGATTGTCTCACTCCACAACCAATTCAGGCCCGTACAGTGGCGTCACGAGGGTCAGCGGCACCAGAGGCGGTAGCCCGCCGCGAACCACCCCTTCCCAACCCCCACTCTCGCGTGGCCCGCTGCGACTCCCCCCCCCGCTCTCGTGGCCCCCCTTGTGACGCCACTGGGCCCGTAGTCCCATAAAGTGCAGTGAGAACGAAACTGGATGCCCCACCTGGCAGGCTCTGCTGGAAGAGCTGGGCCCGATGTTGTTGCGTAAAGTTGTATAAAGCCCATTTCAGGCTGTTTAAACTACTACATATAAAAGTCCACAGTGATAAATATATGGATATGTGTTTGTTTTCATTGAATGTAAGCGATGTAAATAATGCTGAAAGGATGCAAACGTTTCGTTGCATTTCGGGTTTCACGTAGCTCACCAGTGAACAACACTGACACTTTGCTTATGGCTGTTCGACGTTGCGTTCACGATTGTCAATCGGTAGCGCTGCACATTAAAGCGGCGATGCAACAATTTTAACTTCGAAAGAATTTAAGAGTTAGAGTTTTTGCATTTTTGCATTGTCTATCTTGCCAAAAGGGATGGAGAAACCGCCTCATCCTTTTGAAGTATTATGATTCCGTTGCGTAATAACAAAGCAAAGAACGGGAATATTTTGCAATTTGCAGCCGCGGTGTGGCGGCCATAGGAACTAATTCGTGGCGCCAACCCGGGTGTGTTGTAATAAATTGGGAAGATGTGCCATTATGTGCTCAATCTAAGGCTATCTTTTATAAATAGTGTCGTTTCAACATGTGTAAGTGCATCAAAAGCCTCATATCATCGACGAAATTGTATGAAGTCAAGTTTTAGTGGCGCCATCTGCCCTGGGTGAGCAAAACCATTCCTCTCTCGAGTCTCATCCCATCGCTACTACCGTATAAACTGGAATATAGGTCGGCCCCTAATTTACAAGTTGCAAAAAGCGAAAAAAAGTTTTTATTGCAAGAAATTGCAATCTTACCTTAGTAACTAAATTGGCCAAATATACGGAAGGACAAGAAAGCACTGCACATTTATTTAAAATTTATGCACGCAATAAAACAGGAAGTGCGCGAGCGTTACTACTCAGATTCTTCAGAACCTTCGTCCGACGACGAGTTCATTACGGCAATTCAAAGGGACGATGCCGTCCCTTTAAATTGCGCCCTCGAGAGCCTGGAGGCACGAGCAACCTCGACGGCTTACGTACGGATGCACTCCGACGTCACGAGCAGGTCTCCCACGAGAGATAGACCACCGATGCAGATCCCGAATAAAATTTGCCACCTTTGTTTCCAATTCGGGATACACCTCAGTCCTTCCACGAAATGAAGTTTTCTTTGCCTTGCTGCACGCCACCAGTTTCTGTCTCTGGCCTCGCCAGTAGCGTATGCTTTCCTACGATACACCGAACTCTCGCTGCGCTGCACGATTCCCGTGGATCTCTGCATAGGCGATTGCCTTCTTCTTGAAGGCTACCGTGAACTGTCGTCTACTTCCGCTCATTATCACTCCGGGAGCGGCAATGGTAGATGTAACAAACCAAGGAGCACAAGTGAAAGGAAATCGTGACAAGTGGACGGGTGGTAGCGATTGCAAAGAAAAACAAGATGGCGGCTAAGCCACCCAGTGTTGCGAGATTATTTTTGTTTTTCCGCTAATGACCATTATATAAAACGAGGGTCGACCTATATTCCGGTTTTATACAGTATGTCAGTCCGACTTCCTTACCACAAGGCAAGTGCTTGTCCCCCCACCTCCCCTTTTCTCCCCCTCTCCACATCACTCAGACCGAGCTTCAAGGTTGCCATGTGAATCGCAGAGCAAGCGCACGCTGGAGGCTCTAAGGGAACTCCACCAGATTCTCTATGTCCCTAGTGCATCCTGGTACACCCACGAATATTTGACCGAA